>JASGXE010006639.1:0-19271 GCA_030068105.1 Sinentomon sp. SZTP_YWyxl | reverse complement strand
AAAATAAATTAAAAAAAAAAAAAAAAAAAAAATTTGCAAATACACCAACATAAAAATAAATACCTTCTACATGAATACCTTTAAAAACAAATTTTCAAGAAAAACAAAATAAACAAGTAGACATGAAAAACCTAGGGGTTCAAAAAAAAAAAAATAAATAAAAATACATCAAAGTAAGTCCAGGGAAACAATCATAGCAGAAAAGTACCACATCCCCATCTGTTCGAAGATCGATCATGCGCATGGTGAAGACCTTACAAGTAGCTGCCTGACATGATCACGAAAAGCGGGACCCTTCATTGCAAGGCAGTCTGGAGTAAGATTTAGACTATTCCATAGGAAAATAGAGCCAACAAAGAAACTGTGTCTGTCCAGGTTACCGAATGTGCAAGGGATTTTCAATGAAAATTTTTACATTTTCTTGTGGGGGTGTTTAGACTTGGATGCAAACACGTTTCTGCCCACCCACCTCTGTCAAGGATGCAATTTCTGAGAATCTCAAGAGCATGCAACTTCCTCCTGAGCTCAAGGGATTCCCAACCCAATTCCCGAAGAAGTCCACTCACACTTACAACGGGTAATGGCCAATGATTCCGCACACAAACCTCGCCGCTCTTCTCTGCACAGCCTCTACTTTATCGATTTGACATGAAAGATGAGGATTCCATGTGGTAGTTGAATACTCAAGCAAGGACCTAACAGTGGAAAAGTACAGAATAGTCTTTACACGTCTGGGCTAAGAGTAATTTCTGATGAGAAATTTTAATTGCACTGAAGCCCTTTGACAATGCTGCAGATATATGGGCCCCAATCCAGTTTCCTGTTGAAGGTCAATCCCAAATTTTCCTGAATCTGGTCTTGGGAGAAAGTGCAATAAACAGTTTGACCCCAATTCCTAGGTAGTCTTTCCGGAGCACTACATCGGGGGAATGGGTTCGCCTTGCGTCAGTCGCGCGGCGATAGCGCTGTCCGACAACTGCCGGAGAACAGTGCAGACACCCAACTGCTGGCAAAGTGCAGCAACCCTGGAGTTCAAGAGATAGAGAGACTTTAGTGGAACGCGATCATTAGCAATGATAGGTATAGGTATAGGTATCAGATGCTGCTTTCAGCAGGTTATTATGCCACAAGGCAATCGTCAATGGAGAACATCAAGTTCTCACATATGACAGCAAATGTCATCATATACCTGGGAAGGGGAAGGGAGGGAAGGGAAGGACACGCGACCGTCGGCTGCAATATTCGTAAGGATAGGAAAGGATAAAAGAAGGAGGGGTGAGGAGGGTAGATATAGCCCGAGGAGTGTGGAAAACATATCATCGGAATGTGGACGGGGCCTAGTCATATAGCATTCAATTACTGGCACACAACAGTCATACACACGCGACCCAAACAAGACCTCCCCACCATCAGCATCAAGCATGCAGCATGAACCAGCACATACGCACACCACAACATACCCATTCGCAATCTCAAATGAAAATATGCAAAAAAAGCGAAAAAAGTTAGACATAGGTAGGTGAAAGAAAATGAAGAAGGTTGGGAAATGACGAAATGAAGAAACAAAGCCAACAACATGAGATTAGATAGAAGAAAAAGAAGTAGAAGATAACACAGTTTGACCCACATAGGTTCCTAGGTAGTCTTTCCGGAGCACTACATCGGGGGAATGGGTTCGCCTTGCGTCAGTCGCGCGGCGATAGCGCTGTCCGACAACTGCCGGTTAACTAGCGCAGGGAGTCACGGAAGCACCAGCGGCGTTCGCCAGCAGTACGCACACTCCCTCTTCCCAGCTGCGTGAAAAAGGTTTGCACTGACCACGCAGAGAGGGGCCACCAACATGGGCCGCCGACTCCGGGCAGGTTGATGGCAGAAAAGATCAAGCGGGCACCAGGAAACTGGTTCCTGCAGCACAGAAAGAAATCTGAGAGACTGCGAAGAACAATTTCTGGTGATGCACCGCCTAGGATATCGTTAACACCAGCGTGCACAAGAATGGTTGAGTAACCTTGGGCCTGGGATTTTGGAATGGCTTTCAATGAGGATGAAATTGTGGAAATGGTGGCACCAGGAAGACATCGGAACTCTGTACCAGCGGCTGGACGGCAGTTTGAATGCTTGATCATGGAATCCCCAATGATCAGTATCCTGGAACTTTTCTTTGTAGTGTGAGACTGGCCAGAAATAGATTCAGCTGAGGAAGAGCTTGTACATGGATCATTGATCGGCAGAGAACAGGCAAGGACTTTACTGACTTCAGGCAAGGAGAGTGGCGGTGATTGCACAGCGGTCAAATCAACTGCAGCAACTGAAGACTTCAAGACAGGCCGTTTCTTGGTCGGAATGACCCCGGCTACAGCAGAAGATCCGGAACTGCAGAGAGGGCTTAACAAAGGGCTGCAGCGAGGAGCTGAGACAATGTTCGCGTAGGAAAGAGTTCCCGGGACAACTTTGGGCACACACCCAAGAAGTGGAAATGCAGAAGAAAGCGGGCCAATGGGAGAGGAAACCGAAGGTACAGCTGAGAGGATGAGAGGCTTATCGGAGTGACTCATGAGAGCACGAGAAAGTGCCAGAGGAGATGGAGCAACAGAAGGTTCCGGATGGCCAACAACCCAACAGGAGGAACAGCAACAGCAGGAGGCCTGGCCACCACTGCAGCTGAAGGAACAGCAGAAGTTACCCTATCGGCAGTAGGTGAAGCAGGATCACCCACAGGGGGGGAATCATTCAAATGGCAGGCTTTGCCGGAGGAACAGCCACTGCGGAAGACTCGGCCACTGCCGCAGCTGGAAGACCAGAAGAACAAAGAACTCTCAAATGCATGAGGAGGCTTTTCATCTCACGAAAATCCCCGATACAATCCTCGCACAACCACAAAGCCCATGCTGGAATGGACTTGGTTTTGAGAAGGCCAACGCATTCGAAGTGAAAGTTTTGGAGCAACCATCGCAGAGCACCATCTTCCTTCACCAGAGTTTCCAAACTTGCAGTTCACCCGGCAATATTCATCACTGACAGGCGACTGCAGTCTGGAACCGGAGGCTCTTGAAGTCGGAGTCTCCATGACAATGGTTCAGAAAAGGGAAAATTCGGAAATGGAAAAGAAGGAAAGCAGCAGATTTTTAAAAAGAAGAAGAAAGGAAGAATGGAGAGAAAACAGGACGATAGAACCAAGAAAATAGAAAGAAAGAAGAAAATTAACCAAGAACAAACATAATTTGAGAGAAAAGCAGAAATAAAAACAAATCAAATCAAAAAATCGACAAAATCAGCGGAGCACGCACCAAACCTCGGAAAACGCGTCCGCACGCGCAAGCAGCCGACGGGAAAAAAAAAAAGCTCTACCTCAATAACCGAGTGATCTGTGAAAGCTAGTGGCCCGGATCTGGAACTGTTAAACTGCCTTCAGGTTTTGACTACGCGTTAGCAAAAGGTCAATGGTGCTTTGACCCTGGGGGCCATGGAAGGTAAAACCGCCTGACTCATCATTGGGGTGCCTCCCATTAACAATCACCAGATCGAGATCTGAAACAAACTCAAGCAGAGCCCGTCCTCTCTGGTTGCAGATAGCGTCCATACAGCTCCAAGGTCCAGCATCGTTTTGCTCCCCTAAAGTCGTAGGCCTATCTCCAAACCTGGTTTCCAAATCAAGTTTCCCTTTGGCAAAAATGTCACGGAAAAAATGTCAGGACAAAATTTGGCTGAGGTGCATTCGAAATTCTGAAAATGGCGTGCAGACGACGCCACAAACTTGAGACGAACTGAGACGTCTGTCACAGTGGCGCAGTTGGTTCGCTGGTCTGACTCCAAATCCGAAGGTTGTGGGTTCGATTCCCGCCACAGCCGGAATTTGTGGGTTGGGTCATGCGCCATTCTGGCTGCAGTGACAGAAAGGGAGACTTAGTGGCAAGTCTTCTAGTCCTTCGGAAGGGACTTTAAGAAGGTGGTCCCGTGTGCAATTCACCATGTGCACGTAAAAGAACACTTATCCGGTCAAGCCCGAAATTGCGAATTCTGGTTTTAAAATGTTTTTCAGCGCGTTTCGGAAACACGGAATGTCGCCCCTACGGAATTAATAATATCTGCAAGGATTTTCGAAAAACGGAAAAATCGGAAATGCATGCATTTCACGCCCACTCAAGCCAGATTTCTGCTCCGTGTCATTAAAATCGCCTATAATTTAATGTTTTCAAC
Source organism: Sinentomon sp. SZTP_YWyxl (assembly GCA_030068105.1). Taxonomy (NCBI): domain Eukaryota; kingdom Metazoa; phylum Arthropoda; class Protura; order Sinentomata; family Sinentomidae; genus Sinentomon; species Sinentomon sp. SZTP_YWyxl. Next base: position 15,074 of record JASGXE010006639.1, on the reverse strand, counting down.
AAAAAAAAACCCCGCACAAAAAAAAGGCCAAGATACCCAAAAAACGCTTCAAACCGCATCAAAATTGAGCAAAAACTGGAAAAAAACAGGAAATTTCAATGCGACGCCATTTCTGAACGAATGCAACAATTCACGTGAAACAAGCGTCGGCTGATTCGCGCGTCTTTCAACCGCCCGAAAATTCAAATTTCGGCGGGCGGCAGATGTCCGCGATCGCGAAAAAAAAGGCGCCTTCAAAGCCCAACAGGAACCTAGAGAAAAAAGCGGGAAATTTGAAAAGTGCGCTGATTGAAAACGGTTGGACCGATTTTGGCGGAATAAACGTCTGCTAAATCGCTGATTTTTCCTCTTTCCGGCTGTGAATATTTTTGAGTGGTGCTGATATTACGTAATTAAATTGAAATCCCTTGAAAATGGAATACCCATGCCGACGTTTATTTACGTCGTCCGTACAATCACATCATGCCGGTCTTGACGTTTATCTACGTCGCTCGTACGCGGTTTGTTTTTTTTGCGGACGTAAATGCACGGCGCTCGGGCTTGACCGGTTATAGGTATCAGACGCTGCTTTCAGCAGGTTATTATGCCACGAGGCAATCGTCAATGGAGAACAGCAAGTTCTCACATATGACAGCAAATGTCATCATATACCTGGGAAGGGGAAGGGAGGGGAGGGAAGGACACGCGACCGTCGGCTGCAATATTCGTAAGGATAGGAAAGGGTAGGTAAAGGAAGGAGGGGTGAGGAGGGTAGATATAGGACATATCATCGGAATGTGGACGGGGCCTAGTCATATAGCATTCAATACAGGCACACAACAGTCATACACACGCGACCCAAACAAGACCTCCCCTACCATCAGCATCAAGCCTGCAGCATTAACCAGCACACACGCACACCACAACATACCCATTCGCAATCTCAAATGAAAATATGCAAAAAAGCGAATAAAAGTTAGACATAGGTAGGTGAGAGAAAAGGAAGAAGGTAGGGAAATGACGAAATGAAGAAACAAAGCCAACAACATGAGATTAGATAGAAGAAAAAGAAGTAGAAGATAACACAGTTTGACCCACATAGTTCCTAGGTAGTCTTTCCGGAGCACTACATCGGGGGAATGGGTCCGTCCAAGACCCATTCACTTAGTCCGTCCAAGAGTGGCGGCAAGTTACAGAAACATAATAAAGCCACAGACACATAACTATAACTAACTATAACTATGTTGGGGGCCACAGGCAGTAAAAGCCATTGGACGTGGTAAACCCCGGTCAGACATGCATCATTTTTTTGCCTCGGCAATTACCACAACAACAATCAAGTCGTCGTGTTCTCTCACCGAGGCAGCATGTATCTTTTTGTGTTGAGATAAGACGCCGTCGCGATCGGCAGTAAAAAAGAAAACATGGTTTCAAGTGCAAACCATCGGTGCAGAGAGATTGCGGTACAGTTTTAGAAACCCATGGTGGGTATTGTCAAGAAATGTGGCCAGAAAAATAAAAATAAAAGAACAACACGAACCAGGTCAGGCGACGTGAAGATTCCAGCATGGCATAGTCCAGATGGTGACAGTTTGAGAGCAGGCTCGGTTGAATAGATAACACAACAACAAGTAATCAATTTGGTCACAAATTTATCAATTTCGGTAGGTAGGTACCTCAATTTTTAGTGCATGAAAACATGGAAAAAAGAAGGAAAAGGCACAATTAGCATAATATCTCCAAGGAAACGAAATGGGGGCATGATCCAAGTAACCTATATACCTACCTAGGGGTACATACAGGGGTACCGGACACCAGTGTGGGTATGGTGAATGATTGGTATGAATGGCGCCAGAGTAAGGCGCAAAGTATGAATGGGTTGATGTGGGCGAAAAGAAGCCCTGGGGAACACCCCGAAAACCTTACACAAGTTTAAAGTTTTTATATTTTGGCTCTGTCACAGTTGCTCAGTTGGTTCGCTGGTCTGACTCCAAATCCGAAGGTTGTGGGTTCGATTCCCGCCACAGTCGGAATTTGTGGGTTGGGTCATGCGCCATTCTGGCTGCAGTGACAGAAAGGGAGACTTAGTGGCAAGTCTTCTAGTCCTTCGGAAGGGACTTTAAGAAGGTGGTCCCGTGTGCAATTCACCATGTGCACGTAAAAGAACACTTAGTCCGTCCAAGAGTGGCGGCAGGTTACAGAAACATAATAAAGCGGAAAGCCACAGACACATACAGGGGTACCGAACACCAGTGTGGGTATGGTGAATGATTGGTATGATTGGCGCCAGAGTAAGGCGCAAAGTATGAATGGGTTGATGTGGGCGAAAAGAAGCCCAGAGGAACACCCCGAAAACCTTACACAAGCTTAAAGTTTTAAAGTTTAAGTTTATATTTGCGTTGGGTGGATGGATGGGAAGGAGGAATGCAGGCTCTGTGGGGCAGAGTCGGAAGACTTGTGCCACATATTCCTGTGGTGCAAGTCAATGATTGAAGAGAGACGTTTCTCTGGGTGGATGGATGTGGACAGGGGTGTTCACAAAGAGCAGGAATGGGCGCTTGTTCGTGAGCGACTGGGAATAGGGAGGGAGAAGGAATCAGACCAGTGGGTGGAACATGCGAAGCAATGTCTTGTGAAGTGGAAGGGAAAGGTTTCTGCTGCCTAGGAGTGAGGGTGGTTGGAGATTTTTGTTTTTTCTCTATCTATTTTTTTTTCGGAACCGATCTGGTGCATTGCCACGGAGTTGATATACATGAGGTTTGGGAAAGGGTCGGGGACCCACGCCCAGACCTAAGCCGGGAACCTGCCCGGAGACGGCGGCCCATGTTGGCGCCCCCCCACTGCGTGGTCAGTGCAAAACCTTTTTCACGCAGCTGGGAAGAGGGAGTGTGCGTACTGCTGACGAACGCCGTTGGTGCTTCCGTGATTCCCTGCGCTAGTTAACCGAGCTTATGCCGGACAGCGCTCTCGCCGCGTGACTGACACAAGGCGAACCATTCCCCCGTTGTTGTGCACTGGAAATGGGAAGTTCTCATCTCTATTTCATTTAATTCACTTTCTTGCATCTCTTATTTCTTTCTTGTATTTCTTTATGTCATCTTTATTTCTTTTCATTCTTTTTTATAAGCTGCCTCTTTTGAAGTTGCTTTGCTTCCTTCCTTCATCCTTTTTTCTCTTTCTTTTTCTCTCCTGTTTTAGATAATAAACGAATGTCAAGGTGAGCAGTTGGATGAACTGTGGTAAGGGATGTCTGATGAACTCAGGAGATGACACGGAACGAAGGACGAAGGAGGTGTAGATTATTGACGAATGTGAAGGTGAACAGTTAGGTACCTAGACGAACAGCTGTGGTGAGGGATGTCTGACGAGCTCGGGAGGTGGCACTGAGTGGATGACGGGGGAGGTGTGGTGATGGTGCCTAGCCCGGGAGATGGTTGATCTGACGCTGAGCAAATCATGAAGGATTTAGCCAAAATTCAAAGCTAAGTTTTCCTTTTTCTTTTTTTTTTTAAACTATGTTGGGGGCCACAGGCAGTAAAAGCGATTGGACGTGGTAAACCCCGGTCAGACATGCATCATTTTTTTGCCTCGGCAATTACCACAACAACAATCAAGTCGTCGTGTTCTCTCACCGAGGCAGCATGTATCTTTTTGTGTTGAGATAAGACGCCGTCGCGATCGGCAGTAAAAAAGAAAACATGGTTTCAAGTGCAAACCATCGGTGCAGAGAGATTGCGGTACAGTTTTAGAAACCCATGGTGGGTATTGTCAAGAAATGTGGCCAGAAAAATAAAAATAAAAGAACAACACGAACCAGGTCAGGCGACGTGAAGATTCCAGCATGGCATAGTCCAGATGGTGACAGTTTGGGAGCAGGCTCGGTTGAATAGATAACACAACAACAAGTAATCAATTTGGTCACAAATTTATCAATTTCGGTAGGTACCTCAATTTTTAGTGCATGAAAACATGGAAAAAAGAAGGAAAAGGCACAATTAGCATAATATCTCCAAGGAAACGAAATGGGGGCATGATCCAAGTAACCTATATACCTACCTCCCAACCTTTCCCTAGATTGTTTCGCAGGGATGTGCACTGAAGTGCTGGACTGCATTCTCCCCATGATGCGTGCCCACCCTGGATGTAATCTGCCGGTGTTTCTGTTGGGAGATTTCAACGTTGATGCTCCAGCTTCAGAAGCAGTGGTTTTCCCCGATGGGTTACAAAGGCTAGTGGACAGGCTTTCCCTTCAGCAGGTTGTTAATTTTATAACTCGGCCGAGGGGTTCCACACCCTCTGAGAGTGAGGGGTCCACCATCGACCTGATATTCCACTGCCCAAAATCTGAACTTCGGCACATCCATCCCACACCTGGTCTCAGTGACCACTTGATGATCTTTGCTGAATTTACAGTTGACTGTGCCTCCCCTCCTTCCTTGCCTTCCACCCCAGTTGATAATAGGGTTGGGTTCAATTTTAATGCTTATGACAAGATATCTCTGGATAGGTTCCTAAACTTCGCGCTGCTGGACTTCGGAGCTTCTGGTTTCAGCATGGATGAGCTTTGGGCTGAATTTAAAACACTGTGCTGCTTTGCGATAGAAAATTTTATCCCAAAGAAAAAGATTGTAACATGTCGTGGCTTCTCCTTCCCGGTGTGGTTCACACCTGACCTCCGTTCAAAGTATCTTCGTCTCCAACAGCTTTTCCAGGATTGCCTGTCGGAGCCAAGCTTACTTCCCCAGTATTCTTTTGCCTTAAGGGACTACCAGCGTGTACTGCACTCCATGGAGAGAAAATTTGTCCAGGCATTGGCTGTGAATGATGTGATCTCCACTAAACAGTTTTGGAGATTTCATCACAGCAAAACCTCTTCACCGGTGACTCTGGCCACCTGTGGAGAGGCCAGTGATCCGTCAGCTTTTGCACTGATGGTTCGGGAGCACATGGGTGCTGTTTCCTCACCTAATTCTGTGTCAATATATGATGAGCAACCCACAATTTTCATGAGGGATGCTGATGTGTTGACTGATAGTTCTGTGATCTTCGCAATTAAATCTTGCAACAATTCAACCTTTGACCTCATTGACTGCATCCCAATGGTATTTTTAAAGAACCACGGGGATGTTTTGTCAAAATACTTGCTGATATTGTTTTCTCTGTCACTAGCCTCGAATTTTATCCCAACTGACTGGAAGCAGAGCATAGTTAAGCCTCTTCCCAAAGGAGGCTTAGCTTTGTCAATTGAGAGTTTTAGGCCTATAAGCCTGATAAGCTCTTGTGCCAAGCTGATGGAGAAAATTGTTGCTGGCTACTTATATCGCCTGCTTGAGGGTCAAAATTTCTTCTTCCGTGGCCAACATGGTTTCAGGTCAAAATACTCTTGTGAAACTCAGCTCACTGGTTTTATTCATGAGATCTCAGTGGCTTTGGGAAATTCCGCACAAATCGATGCTGTCTTCATTGACCTGGTTAAAGCCTTCGATCGGGTTCTATTCCTCTTCTTTGCAGGAAATTGGCTAGATTGAATATCCCAGAAAACTTGTTTGTATGGCTTTCAAATTTCATTACTGACAGACAATTTAGGGTTCTGTTAAATGGGGAGTTGTTTGATATTCTTCCTGTTACGAGTGGCATTCCACAAGGATCTGTATGTGGTCCTTTGCTTTTTCTAATATATATTAACGACATGACATCTGTAATTAAGTCTAGTATCAGACTTTTTGCAGATGACATTGTTGTCTATCGGGTCATTTCCTCAAGCGAGGACGTCACTGCTCTGCAGGCTGATGTTAGCTCCATTGCAGAATGGTGTGATGCAAACTGCATGGGTGTAAATGCCTCGAAAACATCCGTCATGTCTTTTACAACTTCCCGGTCACCTGCATTGCACGACTACAAGGTAGGATCCAATGTCCTGTGCAGGCCAGAAACCATAAAATACTTGGGGTTGATTTTTACTCCCGAATTGAGCTGGGCTCCACATATTGGAAAGATTGTACAAAAAGCATCGAATCAATTGAAGTTCCTAATTAGGAACTACAGCTATGCAACTAGACGAGTGAAGATCATTTTATATTTCTCAACTGTTAGGTCATTGTTAGAATACTCCACCTCATCATGGTCACCCTTCCAAAAATGTTACGTTGATGCAATTGAAGCTGTGCAGCGAAGAGCTGCAAGATTTGTTACAGGCAACTTTTGCATTGATGCGAGCGTTACGTCCCTTTTAAATGAGTTAGGATGGGACTCTCTTGAGAGGCGAAGAGTCCTGCATAGTCTTTCTGCATTTAGGCAATGTATTCTGGATCGTGGAGGATGGGGTGATGGACCATGGATTCTTACCCCAAATAACAACCCCACCAGAGCAAGCAAGTTTTTGACCTTCGTTCCTCCTGTTCTTTCGAAAAATATTGACAGATACTCATTTTTTCACAGCAGCCTTTTCCTGTGGAATCGCCTCTGCCTTCCTGTGGATGTGCTCCATTATTCTGAGGACCACTTTAACAATGTTATTAGGACAAAACTAGAAAATCTATCTGTGGTCTAAGCAGGTTTTCGGGCATTCGGCTTGTAGGCAAATGACATCTTTGCTGACCTGGTTTCTTATTGCAGTTGTGTTGACAAGAACCACTAGGTAGGCTATTGGCGGTTCTTGGTGTCTTTCTAATTTTTCTTCCCCGCTTTCGTCTATTCTTCCATCAATTTACTGTTAGGGCAATTTCATCCCATATTGACTTTTTTTAACACTAATGCCTGTTGGCTTGGCATCAATTTGTGGTGTATTGCCTGATCTACTCCATTTTGATACTGGAATTCCTGGCATCATTTTCGAAACTTGTGCAAGGTTCGTTGCCCACCATTTATTTATTTTAATGTGTTTGTTTTGTCCTTTTGACCTGCCTGACATGCCACCTTTGTGGGCCTATTTATTTTGCTTGAGTCATTCATGCGCCATTCACCATTATTCTAAAAACTGGCGTTTTGTCCACTGCACTATCGGAATGTGATGCAATTTTTGGCCAAAATGGCTGTTGACTGCAAGACTGCATTGGTGTTGACATGCACCACAAATTTGTTTGCATCTCTCCGACGGCATTGGTTGTTTTTTAATTCTTGACACTGGACTTTGTCCCACGGTGGCGTCGGCGGGGGGACTCCGTCCCCAGTATTATTTATTATTTACCTAGGCCTACCTACAACCTAGTACCTACCTACTAGGGCGATAAACTGAGTTTTGGCTTTATGGCAGATAAAAAACTGGCCTCTGATAGGTTTAGCATGTCATGAGAAATTCCAAGTTTGTTCCAGAGAAACACGTAGTTGTTTAGGAAAGAAAACCTAGAGACATTTTTGGAAAGGGAAGGTGGGATAAATGAAACGAGGTCACTGGCCCTCGTCGACCCTGTGTTTTTGACCATTCTGTTTCGCTTTCATTCATTTTTGTCTTTAGGTAGGTAGGAAGGGCTAACTTTAACTTATCTTATACCCAATTCACACTGGCACGGTTTAATGATCATTTATCTAATGATCATCTATTTCGATTTTATTAAATGAGCATTTAACATGGTCGTTCACACTGTGTTTTTGTTAAATGATGCTTTATGTTAATGATCATTTAAAAAGCTCTTTTTCGGTGTTCACATCAGTTCCGGTTACAAACGTCATTAACTGGCATTGTGTCTTGCTTGTCCTTTGGGATGCAGGCTCAAACCCAAGCCACTACATGTCGGAATCAGCAGCTTCATCTTCAAAAAGCTGAGCCCCAAGAATGGTGGGATGTCATAATTCCGGGCTTCAATGGCAAGGAGTGCAAAGAATATTTTCCGAATGTTGCGGGCCACATTTCAAAAAATTTTGCATGGAGAAGCGTGTTGCAGCAGCACTGTTTTGTTTTGCGAGCAGCACTGTTTTGTCTTGCAGAGATCAGAAACGTCAAATCATTTTGGAATGGGCAAATCGTCTCTATACTATGTTGGGGGCCACAGGCAATAAAAGCCATTGGACGTGGTAAACCCCGGTCGGGCATGCATCATTTTTTTGCCTCGGCAATTACCACGACAACAATAAAGTCGTCATGTTCTCTCACCGAGGCAGCATGCATCTTTTCGGCCAGCGAGGTGAACGGATGTAGGTTACACAAAAAGAAATTAAACGTGGAATGCAAGTGCAAACCATTGGTGCATGAAGTGAATTTTTAGAAACCTAATGTGGGTGTTGTCGATGGCAATGTCAAAAAAGAAAAAACAAACAAATAGCAACGAACCAGATCAGGTATGCAATGTGAAAATTCCACCGATGGCATCGTCCACAAGGTCGTAGATGATTTCAGCAGCAGGAAGATCATTGGATCACAAAAAACAGGCCCAAAACGGTGCACAATAATTGACAGCTCACCATAAATTTAATGTTTAATTATTCAATGCATGTAAAAATAAAGAGAACGAGAAAAAGGCATGGTTAGACAATGATCCTTGTAGAAAAGAAACTAAGCAGGGAATAAACAAGTAGCTACCTAATCAAGATTGGAACCAACCTAATGAGGTAATACACTAAGCTTGGGCTTTATGGCAGATAAAAAACTGGTGTCAGATTTGTTCAACATGTCATGGGAAATTCCAAGCCTGTTCCAGAGAAACAGGAAATTGTTTAGGAATGAGAACCTAGCGACATTTTTTGACAGTGATGGTGGGACAAATGAAACGAGGTCACTAGCCCTCGTAGACCCTGTGTTTTTGATCAGGTTGCCACGGCATCCAGCCCAGCCACCTTCGCCTTTAATGCACTTCCGAAAGATGGAAAACCCTCTGAGCCTTCTCCTCATAGCAAGGGATTCCCAGCCTAGTTCCTCCCTGAGCAATGACACACTGGAATGAAAGGAGAAGTCCCCAGAAACAAACCTCACCGCCCTGCGCTGGACAGACTCAATTGCATCAATGTTGCATTGAAGATGAGGATCCCAGGTCGTTGTTGAGTATTCTAACAAGGAATTTTTGACCCTCAAGTAACTTATATAAATAGCCAGCTACCATTTTTTCCATAAGTTTAGCTGAAGAGCTGATGAGACTTATTGGCCGGAAGGAGGCAGTCGAGAGAGGCTGGCCACCCTTAGGCAGTGGTATCACAACACTCATTTTCCAATCGGGTGGGATTACATTTTGGGCCAAAGATACTGAGAAGAGCACAAAAAGGAATGTTTTAAGTTTGTCACAGTGGTTCTTAAGGAATGCCATAGGAATGGAATCAACGACATTGAAAGTGGAATTTTTTGATGCTTTGATTGCTTTAACCACCGCTTCCAGGGATACCAAATCAGCATCCCGGAGAAAAGTATGAGCTCGGTTGTGGGTGGCAGTGGAGGTGACATCAATTTTTGGGTTTAGATAATTTTTTAGAGCCAAAGCAAAACAGCTACTTGGCCCAGCATTGGCAGAGAGAACATGACTGGAGGTTTTGCTATTGTGGAATTTCCAAAACTGTTTTGATGTGATTACGTCATTGATAGCAAGTTTCTGAACAAATCGTGCCTCAATTGAATTCAGATTGTTTTGGTAATCCTTCAAAGCTGCAGCATAAAGAGGGAAGAGATTTTGGTTTGAGGAGCAGGAAGAGAAAAGGTGCATCATTTTTAAGTATTTTCGGCGAAGACTGGCATTAAACCAAGGTGGGAAGGACAGATTTCTCATTTTTACTGGTTCCCTCTTTGGGATAAAGTGTTCAATGGTCAAAGTGCAAATTGTCTTGAACTCAGTCCAGAGCTGGTCAACAACAGGATCAAGATTGCAGAAGTCAAGGATAGCAAAGTCAAGTAACCTATCCACTGCATCTCTGTCATATTTGTCAAACTGGTATGTGTGGCCAAGGTCATTTTGGAATGACGGGAGGGAGGGTGGTGCACAACAATCAACCTGGAAGCAGGCATTTATCATAAGATGGTCGCTCATACCTGCGAAAGCTTTAATTGATACAACTGTCGATTGGGGACAATGAAAAATGAGATCAATAGCTGTGCCAATGGTCGGCAAAAGCATGTCTGTGGGACGAGTAACAATATTCACAACTTGGTCCAGAGAAAATCTGTCACACAGGTGCTGCAATCCCTCAGGATATACACAGTCTGATGGGCAAGGAAGGACATTGAGATTGAAGTCACCCATGACAAAAATCGGCGAACTGCTGCCTAGTGCATGTGATTGCAAACGCGGAGTGATTGCTGCCAGGAACTCCAAGTAAATTGCTGTAAAGCAGTGAACAGACTCACTGGGTGGCCTATATAGTAGTAACAGATAAGCAGGGGGGAAAGAAAAACCAGAGAGATTACAATAAATTCTAGTGTTTCACTACTGTGGACAAGCTTGGGCTGCAGGGAATGTTTTACTCCAATGAGCACACCCCCACCAGTTCTAGAACGGTCCCTACGAAAGACTGTATAACTTTTGGGAAGGATGTCATTTTCCACGCAGGAACCATCGAGCCAAGTCTCTGTAACAGCCACACAATCAGCATCAATCGAATCAAGAATGGGCTGTAATGCATAGCGCTTAGGAAGGATGCTGCGAGAATTAAAAAGCAAAAATGAAAGGTTGAACTTGATACTCTTTTTGTTAGTAGGGAATATTTTGTTGTGACAAAGATCCAAAGGGTGAAGAAGAGGCTCATCAACAGGTGGTGCATCAGGAAATGGGCCAGAAGTTCTCGCGCCGAAGCGGTAAGTAGATCCTTCCAGTCCATTTCCATCAGCCCCACTGCTGAATACGGTTGTGTCAATGTCAACAACGGGATGCATCAATGGCCTAAAAAAGAATTGATGGAGCGAGTAAGCTGGCTTGCTACTCTTTGAGCTCCAGTTTCAGAATAGTGTAAGCCATCACCAGAAATAGCAGATGACTGGATGGAACGAAGATCCAGAAAGTTGACATTGACGAGATTTTGGCAAAAGGAGGACAAAGCATCGTTCAGCTTGGAAATTTTTTGGTTTATGAAGGGATCATGCGGCCTTGGGGGAATGGAGCAAATATTCATGTTAAAATTCATTCCCGGGTTACCTAGGCAGGCAGTTGCATTGAGGTCGTTTATGAGCCTGGTGAGAGACAAAAGAACCTGGGGGGCAGTTGAATGAATTATGTCGATTTCCCCGATGACAAAGTTGACTAAAAGGCGGTTACAGCTACCCATGCTTTGTATAGGTATATAGGTATAGGTATCAGACGCTGCATTACGCAGGTTATTATGCCACGAGGCAATGCTTGAGCAGTTGAAAACATTTGATTGATTCTTTGCTCTTTCTGTATTCACTCATTCCTTTCTTGTTCCTTTTCTCTCACCAATGGCCGGCTCCTGCCGTGCACTTTCGCTCTAGGTGACAATAAAAAAAAAAAAAAAAAAAAAAAAAAATCGTCAATGGAGAACTGCAAAGTTCTCACATATGACAGCAAATGTCATCATATACCTGGGAAGGGGAAGGGAGGGAAGGGGAGGACACGCGACCGTCGGCTGCATTATTCGTAAGGTTAGGCAAGGGTAAAGGAAGGAGGGGGAGGAGGGTAGGTAAAGGAGTATGGAAAAACACATCATCGGAATGTGGACGGGGCCTAGTCATATAGCATTCAATAACAGACACACAGCAGTCATACACACGCGACCAAACAAGGCCTCCCATACCATCAGCATCAAGCATGCAGCATTAACCAGCACACCACACACACACACACACCACAACATACCCATTCACAATCTCAAATGAAAACATACAAAAAAGAGAATAAAAGTGAGACAAAAGGTGAAAGAAAAGGAAGAAGGTAGGGAAATGTTGAAACGAAGAAACAAAGTCAACATGAAATTAGATAGAAGAAAAAGAAATAGGTAGGTAAATCATGAAATAATGATCGCAGTGATACGATGATGAGTTGGTAAGTACCTACGCCTCACTTCCCCTTTCCGATGCACTACAATGTGGGAATGGTTCGCCTTGTGTCAGTCACGCGGCGAGAGCGCTGTCCGGCATATGCTCGGTTAGCTAGCGCAGGGAGTCACGGAAGCACCAGCGGCATTCGCCAACAGTACGCACACTCCCTCTTCCCAGCTGCGTGAAGGAGGGTTGCACTGACCACGCAGTGGGGGGCCGCCATCATGGGCCGCCGACTCCGGGCAGGTTCCCGGCTTAGGTCTGGGCATGGGTCCCGGACCCGTTCCCAGACCTCAATGCTATCAACCCCACGCAATACACCGGATCGGATCTGTTTGGCACAGGTACCACCTGTCTGGCAAAGAATGCTGGAGAAAATAATCCGATCATGAAATTCAAGAAATCAGATATGAATCCACTGTGTTTTGTGAAAGGCGATTCCAGTCTACAATTGTTCTGGGAATGAATGAATACTTAAAGATGTTCTTGGAAGGCTGATAAACACGGATCTTGGAAGTATGGTCATGGCGACCAAAGTAATCGGGAACAGCAAGGGTTTCAGACAGACATGACCAGCCACCATTATGAGTAAAAATCTTACTTAGAGCCGACAATCTGAACTGGGAACGCCGATCGGAGAGAGAAGGCCAATTCATAGAAGAAAGCATCGAAGTAACACTTGAATGACGAGAAAAATCATTCTTTACGAAACGAGCTGCCCTGCGTTGAATTTTTTCAAGCTCATCAATGAGGGAGATTTGGAACGGATCCCAGATAATGCAGGCATATTCAAGAAGTGGACGGACAAGTGAAAGCATTGCTGAAGAATGGGATGCACCCCATGAACATCTAGGCCATCCCTCCACCTGGTAAATCTGGAACATGCTCTTACCTTGTCAAAAAAATGGGAACAGACGTTTTAAATTTGAGTTTCCAATTGAGATGACAACATCCCTTTTTGGCCTATCACTATTGGTGGAAAAGGGGGTGACAGGGACAGCCTGATGCTGCCTGTATGGGTCCTGGGATAAAGAGCCATTTTTTCTGGCAGAGCGGATAGGTCTCGCATTTCTCGCAGGTATGCTTCCAGTTGGACCTTCCGCAGTCAGCCCTGCAACACTCTCTGTGCAACAGCAACATGAGTTCTGTGAGGTCGTTGATCGGCTGCAGGATGGACTGCATGAAGCTTTGTCACAAACCGGAATTGGTCAACGTGGAAAAGCCCCAAATCGGAAAATCATGAAAACGGAAAAGTCTCAACTCGGAAAGGCGTGAACCTGGAAAACCCCCAACACGGAAATGCGTGAACCTGGAAAACCCCCAACACGGAAATGCGCCAACCCGGAATTGCCCCAAATCAGAAAATTGCCGACACATTTTGTGACACGGAAGACCGCCAAAACGAAAAAACCTGCCAAAGTTTTTTTCTGGAGCCCACATGGGCCCCACACAAAAGTGTTGACATTTCTTATACCGCATGGCCCCATATGGGAAAGCCTATGTGGGCCCCATGTGGTTAGTCCCACATCAGCTGGATGTGCCCATGTGGCCTGTGGGTCCCATGTGGGGCCCAAGTGGGCCCCACATGGGCAACAGACAGGTTTTCAGAAAAAATCATGTAGGCCAAATGTGATGACTGATGAGTGGTTCCGATGACATTCGACTTGAATTGAGATGATGTTCCGACATTCCATGTGCTTCAGTTCTTCTCCATTTCCAATTGTGAAGGAATTCAACATGACACGTCCGGTTTTCAAAAATTGACAGGTGGTGCATGAGATCCGAGCAAATTGGGTCATGCACTTGCGATGAAAACGACTGTGTTTTCACAAAATGCTGTTTATTTTTTGTCACCATATCTGTTGTGAAAAACATGAACAACTTGGATGGGCCCCAGGCGGGAATATCACATGGGGCCAATGTGGGTCATCTGTGTGGTCCCCATATGGGTTACCCCACACAATGTCAAAAGCCCAAGTGGGCCCCATGCAGGTAGCGCTGCATGGGGCCCATATGAATATTTTGCATGGGGCCCACAAAGAAAAACCATGCCGACAGTGCCCTCACCACTCTCTGTTGATTATCTTGCAACATTATCTTGCAACATTCAAGCAAGGGCTTAGGGCAAAGGCAAGGAGGTTAGGTGGAATGACGAAAAGTATGGGTAAGTGGGCATTGTGTCGTCCAGAAATGATGAGATGGATGTGGAAAGGTGCTGTGGTGCCAGCTCTGACATATGGTCAGGAGGTATTATGTTTGGGAGCGGGGGTTGAAGGCCTTTTGAACAGTGTCCAGAGAGATGTTGGTTTGAGGGCCATGGGGGGAAATAGGCTGGTAGCCCAAGCTGGGTTGGATGGAGAGTGGGCATGTGCAAGTTTTGAGGTCAGAGAAGCTAGAGCTAAGATTGGATACTTGGCAAGGTTGCAATACATGGATCGGGACCGGTTTGCGAAGAAGGTTTTCGTGTATGTGCAGGCAATGAGTAGTGGAACATCATGGCAAAAACGGATTCGTCAAATTGAAAGGTGGAAGGGTACATTAGGGTGGGGCAGGTACATGGATCTGGAATCCGAGAAAGAGTGTGTACGCAGAGAAAGGAGAGAGATTGAACAGGAGCAGTGGCATCGGTGGAGAAGGGAAGTGTCACAAAAAAGCTCACTGACTGGGTATTCTGCAAAGGATCAAATGAGTTGGGATGGAATATATGATGGTTCTTTTGGCAGCGACTTGTTGTTTCGGGCCAGGGTAGGTGCTCTAGAAACTGCGAGACGGTTGCGTTGGGTGGATGGGAAGGAGGAATGCAGGCTCTGTGGGGCAGAGTCGGAAGACTTGTGCCACATATTCCTGTGGTGCAAGTCAATGATTGAAGAGAGACGTTTTTCTGGGTGGATGGATGTGGACAGGGGCGTTCACAAAGAGCAGGAATGGGCACTTGTTCGTGAGCGACTGGGAATAGGGAGGGAGAAGGAATCAGACCAGTGGGTGGAACATGCGAAGCAATATCTCGTGAAGTGGAAGGGAAAGGTTTCTGCGGCCTAGCACTGAGGGTGGTTGGAGATTTTTTGTTTTTCTTTATCTATTTTTTCGGATCCGATCTGGTGCATTGCCACGGGGTTGATAATACATGAGGTTTGGGAAAGGGTCGGGGACCCACGCCCAGACCAAGCCGGGAACCTGCCCGGAGACGGCG
>JASGXE010006638.1:0-20245 GCA_030068105.1 Sinentomon sp. SZTP_YWyxl | reverse complement strand
CACAGTGAATGAATCGAGGAGTCTCAGTCTTTCTTGATCAGCCCTCGTATTTGGGGCATTTTAAACTTTGCTCGCAATATTTGAGGTAATTTCAAGCAACTTTTAGGGTAAAATAGCAGGAATTCTGTGGAGGAAATCCATCATGAGCACATTCAGTGCACTCTCAGTTCTCTAAATCGACTCCAAACAGGAAAATTTGGCATTTTGAAGTGGCGAAATGCAAAATTTCCAAATTTACTGCGCTGCAATTCTAACAGGTCCAATAGAATATGAAACCCATTTTTGAAGTCAATAGACATGAAATGAATGTCTGAACTTCAACGCTTCCTTATTTCTAACTGTATGCTACCACTTGGTGATGCCTTATACAGGGTGTCTGGTAAATGCACGGATATAAGCACACAGGCGTGTTCCTTATGATTGTACGAACAAAAAATATTCAGTGAAAAAATTTGCTCCGACCCCCCATTTCCCACATATTGTGCCCCAAAGTTTCCAAAATTAGCTTTTTGGGGAAGCTCTGGGGCGGTTTGTGTTGGCCGCACAGGCCCCAAATTTTGCGAAGAGATTCGTCTGGAGAAATACTAAAGAAAATGTTCAATGGTCAAATGTGCTCCGGTGCCCCAATTTGCTGATATGAAATCCCAAAAAATCACCCAGGGAATGCATTGAATTTTCAGATGGACGCTTTTGTAAAGTGACCTGGTTTCAGTGTTTTGGTTGGTGAGGTAACTGAAATGGGTATAAGCCTGGCATGAACATGAACTGCCACATTCGGCCATTGCTGACTGGCAAATAAATGACTGGAGAAAAATGCATTTCTGAACCTTCTAGAGAGCTCCAAAAATTCGCTGAAATCGTGGATTTTACTGGCACTTATTGGGGTGGAGAAAAACGTTTAATCTTGACTTGTTTTGACCAATCAGCAATGGACGAATGTAGCGGTTGATTTTCATGCCAGGCTCACCCATTGCAGTTGCCTCATCAACAAAAACACTGAAACCAGTCCACTTCACAAAAGCACCCATCTGAAATTTCAACACATTCCCCAGAGTGATTTTTTGGGATTTCATATCAACAAATATGGGCACCGGAGCACATTTGACCATTGAATATTTTCTTTGGTATTTCTCCAGACGAATCTCCACGCAAAATTTGGGGCCTGTACGGACAACAGAAAAGCCCCAAAGCTTCCCCAAAATGCTAAATTTGGCAACTTTGGGGCGCCATATCTGGGAAATGGGGGGTTGGAGCAATTTTTCACTGAATATTTTTTGTTTATATGATCATAAGGAACACGTGTGTGCACGTATATCCGTGCTTTTACCAGACACCCTGTATTTAGGGAACAGCGAAAAGCACTTGTATCATCATTGCCCCAAATGGAAAACTCAGTCTAGCAGTGAACTTTCTGCAAAAGTGTCATAAGCTTGCAGCTGGCGAAAAAGTGAAACATCCCTTGCATTGTTCGAAATTGCAACAGGTCTGTGGGCCCTGGTCACTGGCCAGTAAAAAAACTGTCGGGCCTTCAATTCAAAAGAGGACATACCGCAAGCCCGCGGGGCTTATGAAAACTTGAACAAACAAAAAGCACATGCACTGATAAGATATCTCCAATGATGCTGCCTGTGATACCTACCTGTTTAAAAGGGCAAACAAAATCAAATCAAATCACACATCTGACAAAACAAAGGGGACTTCTCAGATGCACATTTTAGGCCTCTCCTGGAAAAAGATGGGAAGGAATTTTGTCCAGTGTGCAAGCGTCGTGTGCCGTCATATTTGCAGTGTCATTTAGAACAGTGTTTCTTAAACTATGCGCAGCGGCGCAAAGTCACGCCGTCAGCGAATTTGCATCGCACCACGAGCCGGTGACGAAAACGTACAAAAATATGTCTGCCGCTCTGCATGTGGCCATTTTAATCACCCGATACATTAATTTTTTTTTGCATGTGAACGCAAACCAACTAAAAATGTTAAAATGGAACGACGATGCTTGAATATGACCATGTCACGAGCTGAATTGAGGTGTCGCCTGACAATCAATACAAAATTACTTTTCAGGAATTCGTTGCTTTATTATTGACGTCATTTGCGGTGATCCCTTTTCCGAGAAAAGCGCATCACGTTTTCCTCGTTCTGTCTTCCTCAAAATAACAGTCAGTCTGGATGTCAATGTCGGCTTGTGACGTACTTTGCTGCTTTCTCGCCAAGCACGGATAAATGTTTGAAAACACCTGTGAAGTCAGTGCAAGTCAGTGCTGGAGAATCCAGTTCCAGTGCAAAACCTGATATCAATCTTCAAGAGCCTTTTCGACAACCACCCGAGAAGAAAGTCAAGCGTTTCGTGCGCAAATATGTTCCCAGTTTTATGAAGCTTGGCTTTTCGTGCAACAATTCCAGTGATGTTTCGAAACCGCAGAGTGTATTGTGCCTGAAGATTCTCTCAAACGAATCTCTGACCCCAGCGAAATTGGCCCGCCACCTGGAAACTGAACACCCAGACATGTGTGATAAGCCTGTTGAATACTTTCAACGATTGAATTCATCACAAGAAAAAGGAAAGAAAGTACTTTCAAGGGCAGCCTGCACACCAACAAACGCTCTTCGCGCATCTTACTTGGTGGCTCTTCGCATTGCAAAGGCCTAAAAACCACACACAATTGCAGAGCAGCTGATTCTTCCTGCGGCCATGGACATGGTGAACGAACTGATAGGTGAAAGTGCGGCTAAAAAGTTGAAAACTATTCCTCTGTCAAATGACACTGTTCATTCAAGGATTGTGGATATGTCCGAGAATGTCAGAGAACTACTGAAGAAAGGATACGAAACTGCCCATTTGCGCTGCAACTGGATGAGTCTACAGACATTGCAGATTGCGCTGTTTTACCTGCTTATGTTCGTTATCCTTTCAATGAAAATATGGAAGAGGACATCATGAAAAGTTTTCCAAAGAATTGCCATCTCGAACAACGGGAGAAGAAATCTTTGCTGCTGTGGATGGGTTTTTCCAAGAAATGGACATCTCCTGGAACAAGTGTGTCGGGATTTGTACAAATGGTGCCGCTGCAATGACTGGCAGAAACAGTGGAGTGGTGAAAAGAACACTGGACGTGACACCTCATGCAAAATGGCACCACTGTTTCATTCACAGAGAAAATTTGGCCTCCAAAACTCTTCCCAATGAACTTTTGACAACTCTGCAGTTATCGGTCAAAATAATTAAATTTATAAAGAGTAATCCGCTCAGTTCTCGCTGCTTCTTTGCAACGAGTTGGGAACTGAACATCAACACCTTCTTTCCCACACTGAAGTGCGTTGGCTATCGAGAGGCAGGGTTTTAACACGGTTGTTTGAACTCAGGGAAGAAGTTGCTCGTTTTCTAGCTGAGAAATCTTCACCTCTTGCAGAGCACTTTGGAGATGAGGTGGGTGGGTGTCTTGCATATTTTCGTATTTAAATGAACTGAATTTGTCGCTGCAAGGGAGAGGTGGAAACATATTCAAGCACAGTGACCAAATACTTTCATTCATGAAGAAGTTGGCCCTTTGGAAGAAGCGAGCTAAAGATGGCAAAATCGACATGTTTCCGACACTGGATGGAAGAGGAAGTGCAGCGGTTGTCACCCATTTGAAAAACATCATCCTTGAGCACCTGCACGCTTTGCAAGTTAAATTCCAGTTCTACTTCCCCACCAACATATCGGAAAGTGGGAATGGGCCTTGGATTATCAACCCTTTTGATGTTGAGGTCGATCCCCTCCACCTGGATGCACTCATGGAAGTGAGCCTTGTCGATCTTTCTTCCGACACTATCATGAAATGCAAATTTGCAACCCTTACACTTGAGGAGTTTTCGCTGTCATATGCAGATCAGTATCCAGAACTCGCAAAAACAGCAACACAAGAACTCCTTCCCTTTTCAACAAGCTACCTGTGCGAGCTTGGTTTTTCAATATTGACGGCCATAAAGAATAAATATAGGAATATGCTCAAATCATCCCACGATATGCGGCTATCACTCTCACCAATTCAGCCAGATATTTCTTCGATTACAAGGGGAAAACAGGCTCATCCCTCTCATTGATAGAAGCATTGGTCATCGGTCAACGTCTCAGCAACAGATCCACCAAATTGGTAAGAATAATTTTATGTAAGAATTATGTGTGAAACCTTTTGAACTTTCAGTGAACTCTGCAAAGGTACAAACCGGAATATCCCCACAACTGCATTTTGACGATCGAAGAATAGAACAGAGGAGTGGGAATTCAAGTTTAGATACCCACATTACCTTTGCGCCTTGGCCTGGATCATTACATGCTTGATCAGTTGGGATGGAGCTCATTGGCCAATCGAAGGAAAGTTGCAAGGCTACCTAGCTGGCATTTTTCTGGCCCTAAACAATGTGGGGGGATGGTCTGATTTTAAGGAATTCCTTTTTCCGCCAACCTACTTTGGCAGACATGATCACGACTTTAAACTCACACCGGTTAAATCAAATAAGGATGTCGGTTTATATTCGTTAGCTGTAAGGATAACCAATGAGTGGAATTCACTTCCTGTTGAGGTTTTTGGTGGGCAACATGACATTGATGCTGCAACTTTTGAGCGAAACCTTATGCAATGGTTTTCTGGTAAACTATGCACATCATTCCATACTTGATGCCAATCTACCTCGGTTTTCATTCTTCTCCTTCTGGAAGCTCTCATAAACTGTGCTGATTTGCGCCGGAGTTCTCTCCATGCAAATTAAACTAAATTATTATCATTATTAGAAATGCTGTGCCGTGATGCCAAATGTTTAAGAAACACTGATTTAGAACGTCAATCCAGCATGTCCGCCGTCAAGAACACAGAAGAACACTTATGCGCAGGCAAGTTGGTTTTGAAAATACCTGTTCATGTGAATTGCAAAACCCAAAAATAGTGACCAACCCTCCCCCCTGACACTGTCACACCACCCCAGAAGAAGTCGATATTTTTTGTTCTTTGAAGTGAGGTTGACGAAAATTTTACAGGCCTGTTAAAATTTGACGGGCATGCGGAAATCATTCATTACGGGCCCAACGAACCTGCAGATGAAATGCATCAATTTTGCCCAATGCCAGGTGAAAGAACTACACTTGGCAGCTGTAAGTATATATTTTCGTTGGTGTACCTAGGCATACAAAGGAAGCTAACCATAGTGAGATGTTTTTCATCGGGAGTGGTCATCTGGGTCGCCATACCAAAGTCAGCTATCTTCAACTTCATATCCTTTGTCAGCAACAAGTTCCCCAATGACAAATCCCTGTGGATGATCCTTTTACTGTGAAGATAGTCGATGCCAGACAAAACCTGAAATGGGAAAAAACACATGCGTCAGACAGAAATTAGGCCCACATGAAAGACAAAGTAGACCCCCACTTGATGCACGCTTCTATGATAGGTAAATGATAAATCATCAAACCCAAGAAAGGAATGCATTCTTTAGAAAAGCATTACAGAATCAAGAGAGAGTTACCCACCGAAGGTGGCACATAGGTTATGGAGGTTCATTTGAAGCAGTGAATTTAATCAGAAGCAAATCACCAGAAAGAGAAAATAAGAAAGCACAAATCAATTTTTTGTTTGTGTCCCGTCAAGAAAAAACACACCCTTAAGATGCAATGTTTCACTTTTGCCATTTAAATTCCACATAGTCATATGCAGGTGCTCCCCCACCCCATCGCACACTGAGCAAACACTGCAAAACAACTCACTGCTCAAAAGATTTACAAGAGGCACTCGTTTTATTTTTTTTTCAGGATTAGGTACAAGCTCTTTCTAGTGTACCTATCCCAATGAAACCTTGTTGGAATTTGATCTTCTTTGTATGAATAGAAAGTTAAATTCTTCACCTTTTGGATAGGTAATCTTTGAATAATTGTTTTCTCAGACCACTTTGCCTCTGTTGGTAAGTACCTCCAAAAGGAGAAGTCGGCTTTGCATACCTACCTACCTTAATTTATGCAGGTATGCAAATCTCGGTTAAGGCAGGTGCCGCAAAGCAAATGGACGCGAGACAAAAGGTCGCAAGACACATGGGTGATACGAAAGGTCACAAGACACATGGGCTCAAGATAAGATGGGTCGAACTCCCACATTTGTGCAGCATATTTCTGTGAAAACACCATGGATTGCGGAGTTTGATTATATTAGGTTGGGTCAGGTTAGGTTTCTAGGCTTGATTACGATTTGATATAGTGTTGTGTAAATGCTTTATACACCACTTTTACCACTCGCTAGTCGCTGGTGGTCATTGAAAAACACGGAATCCAGAATCATCTGAAAATGCTGAAACACCGTCCAATGTTGCACCAAATCTAATTTTCTCTCTTTTCTGGAGTCTATTCTTCTCGCCTACAATCGTCTCGCATCCATTTCTCTTGGACATATCTATCAATAGCCATCCATTCACGTCCATTTGGCTCGCTCTCATGCGTCTCACGTCCAAATGTCTATCTCTGAAATGGTGCACCATCTGTGGATTTTGTCTCAGGTGACTGTGCACAATCATGTTACAGAGAATGTGCCAACAGAAGGAAGTGGACAACTGATGACCCTGCCATGCACACACAGTAGGAACTCATGTCACATCGCAGGATAACCTGGCAATTTCAGGAAAAACAAACAAATTTCTTCATTCACATTTCACCCAAGGCAGCAAAGCAGCACCGGATTCCCTCTGTCCAGGAACATTGCCAATGAATTTGGTCTGGTGTGCTTCCACAGCAACCCTTTGGATCTCACCTTGCTCCCGGTGGCTTGTTTTGATTTCCATGAGAAAAAAACTCTTATGGGTGGAGATTTTGAGGTTGAATGCAGCTGAAAAGGGCAGTTTACCTGGAGTATGTCAAAGGGAATGCTGAATAGAATGCTCAGTGGAAAATAGAATGCTGACAAAATAGGCCTACGCACCATTTTTCACAATGAGAGAAGTAGCTCAGAATTCCTTTAAGGATGCAAAAAATGATGCTCAGCTTTCAGCCTCAATTCCATTCATTAAGCAATTTGACCAAGTGAATAATTGTGTACTCGTAACTGGCGCGTTTTACTTCGAAATAGGTAGGCTACCAACTTAAGATAGCAAATGGGGCCAAATTCATTTTTATTGCTACAAGCCAACCACAACGAAAATGAGGTCAAAAATGAACTTCATTTGCAGGTTCATGCTACGCACAGCCCAATGGTAAAATGCCTCGGAGTGGGAAGGCATGATGGTTCAGGGACAGGGTTTGGCCCAGTTTAAACCCCCGGTTTTTAACAGGGCTGGAAAAAACTGAAAACCCCATTTTTTTTTTTTTTTTTTTTTTGTATTTTTCCAAGGATTTTTTCACTTGAATTTGCATGGAAAAGTATTGCAGTTTAATAATTGCTTATGGCAAAATTGATATGTGTTACGTTTTGACTGTTTACACTCCATTTCAATTTTAGCAGCCTTTTGACTTTTCTTTTTCTTTCCACGGGAAAACCAGGAGGGAGAGGCAACTAGGTAGGTATTGTATTCATAATTATGTGGGCTGTTAGCAATCTGAAAACATTTAGGTACAGTTTACACATTCTAAAGAACACCCAAAGTTATGTCTTGACAGAGAGAGAAAGCCATGTTCCTCATTGCAACTCAACCTCAGACTGGATCAATAGGTACTTACTTAGCCAAAGCAGAGAGATTTGTGCTGAGAAATTTTGATTTCCATGCTCAAGCACAATGTCAGTCATCTGCCATTGTTGTGAGATGTGCATCCATCTGCTGAATTAACTTTTGAGATGGGTCGAGCTGAGGTTGAGTTATAATGGGGATTACGGCCAATCCAGGCACTCTCTGTCACTCAGGCACCAGTGCCAGGCAGACTGCTGACTACCAGGCATTCTCTATCTCACTCAGAATGATGTCTGATCTGGTGCCACCTTCTTGTTTTTACATCAGATCAGCGAGAAAAGAAGTCTTTTTTATGGGCTGTAAGGATCTGGCCTTCGGTCTGGGTTTTCCCCTTCCTCCACCAGAAATGACCAACACAGTTCGCGATGTCTGATCTGGTGCCACCTTCTTGTTTTTACATCACATCAGAGAGAAAAGAAGTCTTTTTATGGGCTGTAAGGGGGGACATTTCTGGCCTTCAGTCTAGGTTTTCCCCTTTTCCTCCACCAACAATGACCATTTTTTTAAACCCCCGTTTATGCGAACTGTATAGGTAGTCGCTGGGGGAGGTAGGGGAAAAAACCTGGTCCGTGAGGACTAGATAAAAAACCCCCTCCTTACAGCCCAGTAGAATTGCATACCAATAAAGAGAGGATGTGGAAGGAAGTCTTCTGGGAGAACCTTTTTACCACATCCTCTCATCTGGATTCTGTCACAAGTCAGCGGCACTGCCACTGCCACTGCCATAGCCTTGGTAATGACCAATACAGTTCGCACAAACGGTGGTTCAAATCAACAACAAAAAAGAGAAAGGCAGTCAAAAAACTCAATTTCAGCGATATATTTTATACCAATTTGTTCAAATTTTAATAAAAACAGCATTTTTTTCCATAACTGTGGAAATTGCAATGCAACGACCATTCTTTTTTGCCCACTCAGATCTTTTTCAAAAAAAAAAAAAATTAGGGGGGCTAAAAATATTTGGGGGCCCCTGCTAGCACCCCCAGGCTGGAGCCGAATCAAGATTTGTGCAGCACAAGGAAAAAGGTCGAAATGACAGGTCAAGGTGAATTAATTTTGGTAGATTGGCACCTTTGGTGGATACCTCCATGCTAAAGGCGCAAGTGCAGCTTCCCAGAACAGGACAAACTTCAATGCTCGTGATGGCAGGCTCAGTGACTCAGACGAGTTGATATATAAATAAAAGAAAATCACGAGACATTACCTAGATGCCGTACCGAGGAACCTGCCCAGTCCTTTTGGTGAAATTTTAAAAAGTCAGAAATTTTGTGAACATTTCATTGAAGTCGAATCTGTTAGAATCGGTGACAAATTCAAAACACTGTCCGTCAACAACTGTCAACTTTACAGTGAAGAGATCTATGCCCATCACAGTAGGTGCTTAGGTACGTATCCAAAATAGCATAAAAATAGATGTGGCAGTTACATTTTTTTGCAAAAAATGTCGGTAGATACCCAAACATCTGTCATCCTTGCCTTGTCTGATGAAACAAATTAAAAAATTAGATAGGTAACAGAATTCAACAGGAGGTGCACTTCATCATGCTTCAAACACTTGTCAAGCAATCCGGATAACAGCAAAATGAAAAAAACATCAGATACCTACTTTCAATCTGCACGAACCTGAAGAATAAATTGCCTGGTTTCATCTTCAGAGAGTGGCTTCCCCTTTTCCCTGATAAAGTTATACAAGGATCCATTGTGACACAGTTCCAAAACCAGATACACATATTTGTCATTCTGGAACACTGAGAACAACTGGACAACTGCCGGATGATTCAATCTCGAATGAACGATGAGTTCCTGCTGCAGTCTTGCTTTCAACTCTGGAGCTTGCATGAGGTACTTGTCAATGATCTTGATGGCACATTCTCTACCCGTCTTGAAACATCTTGCTTTGTAGACCTTGGCAAATCCACCCTTGCCAATTTGGTTGCATATTTCATAGTTTTCAATTTTATCATCAGAAAAACTGAACTGCTGAGATCGGAACATTGCTACCAAAGTTTTGGTGTGGCTGTCATGCCTGCAACATCCTTAAGTCAAGTCAACATCCTTAAGTCAAGTAGCCCAACTGCAACTACATGGCCATAGGTACCTATTATGAAAAAAAAATCAAAACGGTGTTCACTTCCTTTAAAATGAAAATGAATAACGACATTGTCGGCCATCTCAAAATGAATGGACACAGTCACTATCGGTTTAGCATAGATGTTGGTAATAATTAGTAGATAGGAAGGTACTCCTGTATTCATTGGGGATGCTGGAAACCTGCTTGTAGTGTTTGGCTGCTGCGAACCAGCATGTAGAGTAACAGGAAGCAGGGATGTGCGAATCACTTTCAAATAGAATCCTTCAAATTATTGGATCCTGTCCTGTTTCTCCGAATCTCTAATCTTTTCAAGTCAAATCAATGAAGTTTAAATGAGCATCGAGTCGAATCGCCATCTCAAATCGAATCTAATCGAATTGAGAATCATCCTAAGTTTATCTCAGGTACCTACCTACTTTAAATGTCAGAACAAAGCAAAAAATGAAGCATGCACAGATCATATTAGTAATCGAATGAATACCTAAGTAGGTAGGTGTTTCACCACAAGTGGAAGTGCTTGGGTGAACAGACACAGAGCTGCAAGTCAGAGGTAAAAGATCGCCTTCCTGTCCTTCACATATGTAGAAAATAATAAATAGATAGGAAGTTATCTCACCTTCTCATTGGTTCAGCTTAGTGGGCAAGGTACATAGGTAAGTGAGGGCTCAAAATATATATGTAGCAAAGGCAAAGATGGATAGTGATAGGCCTAATAAAACTTGTACACCAGAAGCGCACTGAAAATAGCCTGAGAAAGTCCATAATTCATTCCTTGCCAGTTTGGCTGGTAAATGTGGACAATATTTCACAATCATGATTGCTGCGCATTAGCCTACATTGTTTATTGCCTTCAATTCATTCAGTAGGTGTCACTGTTAAAAAAAATGAGACTGTAAGCTGTTTGTAGTACATAATTCGATTATTTTCTGTTCCTCTAGGTGGGAGGGGAGGGAATTTAACATCTAGGTGGGAGGGGAGGGAATTTAACAGACCGTTTTCTTAGACAAGCCTTTTGTTTTGATGAGACAGATGCCTGCAGAGTCACAGAGATGCCGCAGTGTCACTTTTTCAGACTGGTTGGCTTGGGACGACGAAGCATCAAGATGTGATGCATGGATGCTGATGCTGGCTTTCGAGTGACAAGATTAAAAAAACGCAGATAGCACAGTCTCTTTAAACTTCATTAATCCGCATGTTCTCTGCAACAGTCGGCTATCGCCCCAGCTCATAGTGCTTATCATCAATCATACAACAATTTGGTGAGAAAGACAACTTTGAACAGTGCAAGATGAAGTTTGTGCTCGCTTAAAGTGCTGCGGAGCCAGCATGAAAGCTTCAGTGTAGACCTTTTAGTTTGCAACGGGAAATGAGATCCCTGTTCAAGAAATGAGATCCATGTTCACCAATGAGAACATTTCGCTGCCACAATGATGAACGGGTACAAGTGGTCAAAAATGTGCAAAAATGCAGAAACCATAATAAAGTGCTACAAATACCTGTTGAGCCTCTTTGTTTCAAGCGGAGTGCTAGGAGAACAATTTCATGAAAAGGAATACCTAACAAGGATTTGTTTACTTTTATAGCCATTGATGTAAAACTCCGGACGAAATAATGAAGAGGCACAATGCAGTGTTGAGCCCATTTAAACCTAGTCCTCAAGATCGATGAAAAGTTTATAAAATGGAACAAGTGTGTTAGTTCGCTTTATTTTGTCTCTCTTCAGTCGGTGTGATGTTGATAAACTGCAACAACCCACACTTGTGGCAGTTCATCTTTGCGAACCCGTTGTTATAATAGCCCGAGATGAAGAGCGTCAGAGGGTACTTGTGCCCATTCATCTTTGTGGATTTTGCCACCC
Source organism: Sinentomon sp. SZTP_YWyxl (assembly GCA_030068105.1). NCBI lineage: Eukaryota > Metazoa > Arthropoda > Protura > Sinentomata > Sinentomidae > Sinentomon > Sinentomon sp. SZTP_YWyxl. The sequence goes on along the minus strand of JASGXE010006638.1, from coordinate 8,615 downwards.
GCAAACAATTCGAAATGCTCTTTGCCATGACTATGAAATGCAACAACCGTGCCTTAAGCCCTTTTATAACAGCCAGCATGCACCTTCCGAAAGCTCATGAATGATCACAAGTTGTACTTGTGGCATTCGTAAACTTGTCGAAACTGTTGATTCAGCAATTTTGAATTACGTCAAACACGCTTGTGTAACCTTGTTTGCAGAGAGAGTCCACCGCAGATCAGTCATGAAGTGCTGTGACCTGCATTACTTGCGATAATAAAGAGCCTGTGCTTTGCAATTCTGAAACTTTTGGAGTAGAATTTCATTTGCGAAAATCAACTGTATTTTTTCCATTGAACGATTTAAAGAGCCAACCAAGATCGTGTCAATACGGATGGTGTTTTCCCTAAAAATAATTCGTGCTTTTTCATGCGTTGCTATTCGCATTAGTCTATTTCATATAAACGGACATTGTGAAAGCCTTAAGCAATCTGCTTCTTCAATGCCTCTCGCACAACACTTATCTCCCCGAACCATGTGTAAATGGCCCTATCTCGAGATGAACGTAATTTGGGGTACCTTACTGCTAAAACCAAATTTGCTACCTTTTCGGATTTCCCCCTGATTTAAATTTCCTTCCTTCGTTGTTTTCCTTAACCACATGATTTTTTTAAATTGTATCATTCAAGGAATAGCATCCTATAGGTAATGGAGAGATAAATTGAGCCCTCATATTCGCATTCGTAATTGAGACATGCAGTGCACGGACATGAGAGCCTGCTCGAAACAGAACCTTTGCCTGTATCCAAGAGGGTATCTGGTATTTTCTTTCTTATCTCATGGTTAGATCTGAGAGATTGATGGGCCATTCAATCCAATTGACCCCTTTCCTTCGAACGACTGATTCTGTGGCGACCACCCATTTTGCAGCCAGAGCAGAGGCAGTTTTGATCGTCCCACAAGGAAGTTTTTTTTGGGAAAAGGATACCGTTTTATAAATAGGCAGTCCGGATACCCATTATTAAAAAGAGACCAGATGGTTTTACGGCATAGTTTTTGCACCATTTTGAGAAAAAGGGACTCATCAGATGTTCTGTAGAGTGCAAAATAATTGACCTCGGCTGGAAAAAAATGGGAAAAAGGGGAAAAATGGGAAAAAACCAGACAAGTGGACTCGTAAGATCGGCAGAGAAATGAATGGCACGAGACGCGCCTTGTGATATTTTTTGGTTTTCTGAGATGGGTGCAAAATGTTGCGGTGTGACTGGGACCAAGGATTTTCAGTCGCTGTGAAATGATCGCCGCGCGATTTACTTTTCAAGCCTCATTTGTCTCGACAAGGGTTGGGAATAAACATTTTTCCGAAATCAAGGAGTGGTTACGAAAACAGGTAGGTAGTGATCCTCATAATTTGGGCCTAATTCTTTTGTGATCGATCGGGAAAAACCCTGAACTAGATCGGCGATTCCAGAATCCCCTCCTGTAGGGGCCTACCAACCCAGAACGGTAACTCAGGGTGGTCCGTTTCGGAGACCGAAACTGAATGACCCCTGTAAAATGGAATGATCCGTAAAGTCGGCGAAGGACTTGGAAATATGTCGGGAAGGACCATGAATTTGATCGAGAATAGCAAAAACCAGGAACAACCTAGAACTGTCACCCGTGACCGCTCGTTTCGGATGTAAAACTGGATGCCCCCTGTAAAAGAACGGAATGATGCTCCCTGAATCTCGCTGAAGGACATCCAATCGGCCGGAAAAAAAACGGAATTAGATGGGGATATTAAAAACCCCACAAGAACAACCTGAGCCGTCACTCAGAGCTATCTGTTTTTCGGACATGGTCCCCGGAGCTATGGGACCCACTGAAAAACAGGCTAACCCTAAAAGTCGCTGAATGGACTGAAAACTCTGACAAAAATAATCCTACCAGAAAACTCCCTACAAACAACACTGAACGGTCACCCAGAACAACATCCGTTGGGGGACCCACTGAAACTAGAGGCGACCGTTAAAGTCACTGATTGATTTGAAGATCGGCCTTGAAATGACCACCACCATTGACCACCACTGTATCATCTCTACTTTTTTCGGTCTGGCAAGGCAAATTCGGCGCTTTTCTTTATTCGACGCACTTTCTATAGAGGAAATGAGCCAACGAAGGAGAAGTTATTTTGCATTGGTATGTTCCTTGTTAGAATACGCTTCATCTGTCTGGGACCCTGCGAACTTAATTGAAAAATTGGAGAGAATCCAAAGAAAGGCTGCTCACTTTATAATTTTCTAGTTTAATTAATTTGCATGGAGAGAACTCCGGCGCAAATCAGCACAGTTTATGAGAGCTTCCAGAAGGAGAAGAATGAAAACCTAGGCAGATTGGCATCAAGTATGGAATGATGTGCATAGTTTACCAGAAAACCATTGCACAAGGTTTCGCTTAAAAGTTGCAGCATCAATGTCACGTTGCCCACCAAACACCTCAACAGGAAGTGAATTCCACTCATTGGTTGTCCTAACAGCCAACGAATATACCGGGTGTTCCATTTAAAAGTGGCCCCTCATTGTTTTGTGTGGTTTTACGTTTTTTTTTTCTCTTTTTCTCTCAGCCCTGGGCTCCCTAAACCAGATTGTGGAGTCGCTTGTTGGTTCTCATCGTGTTCACTGTCGCTACAAGCACATTCTTGTTTTCTTGTTGATATGAATTCCTTTAACCGGTCAAGCCCGAGCGCCGTGCATTTACGTCCGCAAAAAAAAACAAACCGCGTACGAGCGACGTAGACAAACGTCAAGACCGACATGATGTGATTGTACGGACGACGTAGATAAACGTCAAGACCGACATGATGTGATTGTACGGACGACATAAATAAACGTCGGCATGGGTATTCCATTTTCAAGGGATTTCAATTTAATTACGTAATATCAGCACCACTCAAAAATATTCACAGCCGGAAAGAAGAAAAATCAGCGATTTAGCAGACGTTTATTCCGCCAAAATCGGTCCAACCGTTTTCAATCAGCGCACTTTTCAAATTTCCCGCTTTTTTCTCTCAGGTTCCTGTTGGGCTGTTGAAGGCGCCTTTTTTTTCGCGATCGCGCGACATCTGCCGCCCGCCGAAATTTGAATTTTCGGGCGGTTGAAAGACGCGCGAATCAGCCGACGCTCGTTTCACGTGAATTGTTGCATTCGTTCAGAAATGGCGTCGCATTGAAATTTCCTGTTTTTTCCAGTTTTTGCTCAATTTTGATGCGGTTTGAAGCGTTTTGTGGGTATCTTGGCCGTTTTTTTTTTGTGCGGAGGTGTTTTTTGTTGTTGAAAACATTAAATTATAGGCGATTTTAATGACACGGAGCAGAAATCTGGCTTGAGTGGGTGTGAAATGCATGCATTTCCGATTTTTCCGTTTTTCGAAAATCCTTGCAGATATTATTAATTCCGTCAGGGGCGACATTCCGTGTTTCCGAAACGCGGTGAAAAACATTTTAAAACCAGAATTCGCAATTTCGGGCTTGACCGGTTAAACTTCTTCTTGAAAGCCATGATTCGTTTTCTGGGCGAACGCGAACTGCTGGGCCAGACGAAGGAAGACGTTTGTGGAGCTTTGTCTGGATTCCAAGGCGCCGACATCGTTGACCACCTCTGACGGTCTGGGCAGATCCTCATTACCTTCGTTTCACATCTTTTACTGCCCTTGTTTGGCGTCATTCGCTCACCAACCAGCTTTTGCAAGGCCCAGCAGTTCGCGTTCGCCCAGAAAACGAATCATGGCTTTCAGGAAGACGTTTCAAGGACTTCACATCAACAAGAATGTGCTTTTAGCGACATTGAACACCATGAGAACCAACAGGCAACTCCGCAAGCTGGTTTAGGGAGCCCAAGGCTGAGAGAAAAACGAGAAAAAACCGTAAAACCACACAAAACAAGAGGGGCCACTTTTAAATGGAACACCCTGTAAACCGACATCCTTATTTGATTTACCCGGAGTAAGCTTAAAGTTGTGATCATGTCTGCCAAAGTAGGTTGGCGGAAAAAGGAAATCCTTGAAACCAGACCATCCCCCCACATTGTTTAGGGCCAGAAAAATGCCAGCTAGCCTTGCAACTTTCCTTCGATTGGCCAATGAGCTCCATCCCAATTGATCAAGCATTTCCGAACCAGTCAAGAGGAGCATATCTGCCCGTCACAAACCGTGCTGCCTTCCTCTGAATACCCTCCAACAACTTAACCTGGGAGTTGTGATAAGGATCCCACACAAGTGAGGCATATTCTAGCAGGGACCTAACCAAACAAAAGTAAACCTTTTCCTTTATTTCCCTACTTGCACCATAGAAGGTACGACGCACAAAAAACAATGCACAATTTGCATGGTTTAATACTTGGGAACCATGTTTTCCCCAGCTCAGAGTGCTGGTCGGAGTACCTCCTAAGCACTTAAAACTATCACATACAGGCAGCTGGACATTGGCAATAGAATATCCTACCTGGATTGGATTTGACTTTGTGGTAAAATGGACAACTGCACATTTCTCAACGTTTAACTTCATCCCCCACTTCACACACCACTCGATCGTCAATCCAAGATTATTTTTAAGTAAAACTGCATCAGAAGGAGAAGAAATTTCCCATGAAACAACGCAATCATCGGCAAACAAATTCACATGACAATCAAGTGTTAACGGGAGATTGTTTATGAAGACCAAAAACAATACCGGCCCAAGAACACTTCCCTGTGGTGCACCAGAGGTAACAGAGACCATGCCTGAAAAAGCCCTATGTAGGTGAACTTTCTGTGTCCGACCTCGAAGGAAATCGTAATCCAGCATAGTATTGGGTGGTCTAAACACAAATTCTCAAGCTTCCTAATTAATGCTGCATGCGGGACCATATCAAAAGCCTCTTGGAAATCAAGAAAAACAGCATCCAACTGCCCGGATCTGTCCAGTACTTTGGACACTCGCTGCACAAAACTGGCCAATTGAGTCTCACAAGAGTAACCTGTCCGAAAACCATGCTGAGAAGGATGTAAGTAATTGCTAAATTCAAGAATGGATTTAAGGTGATCCAAAATTATATGCTCCAAGATTTTACAGCATGGACTAGTCAGGCTGATTGGTCTATATGAGCTAACCAGTGTTGGGTCACCCTTTTTGGGGATAGTACAAACAAAAGCATGCTTCCAACTTTCCGGTAATTGACCACAAGATAATGATTTCTTCATGATGATGAACAAAAATTTCGAAAAGACAGATGGAAAGATTTTTAAGAATTTAAATGAGAAGCCATCTGAAGTAACACCCCCGGAATTGGGCATTTTGCGCAACCATGAAAGAACTTTTTCCTGCGTCAGTACTGTTTCTGGACATACACCAAGATTTTGAATTGATTCAGATCCTGCACGAGGAGACAAGGTTGGTTGAGAGAAGACCTTCCCAAAATAATCGTTTAACAAATTGACTTTGTCTTCATCACGATGCCTAATGGAGCTGGACTCATCCTGCAATGCCTGCACTTTTTACCCCTCCTTTACAACGGTTTATGTGACTCCACAGCTTTTTGTAATTATTATTCTTTCCATTCCTGCACAACTCACTGATATAACGCTTATGGGCCAAGGACTTTGCATCATTAAGTTCCTGCATAAGCATCATATAAACCTTCTTTTCCCCAGCAAACCTGTTTCTAACTTTATATTTGCACTTACACTTGCGTTCTAAATTCCTGATTCGCCTGTTGTACCAGCACGGACGAGAACTAGCCTGTTTAACAACTATCGGAACGCATGCCTGATGCTTGAAAACCATTCTTTTAAACCAATCCCAGGATTGCTCCAGATTCAAGCTATCAGCAACAAGCTCAAAGGCAGCTAAGTCAGTTTCCGGGAGCTGCCCAACAAGGTTTGTATCAATTTTGGAAAAGAGGGGGACAAAAAAGTGTTCACTATTTACAACATCAACTTTAAAATCTACATCTATCGGCCGATTTCCAAAACGAAGATTAATCCGCGGATCGCCGCGATCCGTGGATCGATGAGTGGTGAGCTGGGTGACCTCAAGCATTTGGATTCACATCGATATAGCGAACGACAAGGTCAACCACATCACCAGTCGTCGATCCGCGGATAGAAGCGATCCGCCGATTAATCTTCGTTTTGGAAACCGGCCGTATGTAAAGCATTTCATGATCACTTAAACCCTTCTCGATAGTGACATTTCCCAAGACCCCACAGATCTGACAAAAAAAAGGTCCAAGATATTAGAAACTTCGGCTGTGATCCTGGTCGGTGCTGAAACAATTTGAGCAAGATCAAAGTCCAACAAAAAGTTTAAAGCCTTATTTGAAAGAGATGTATCATGAAGATGAAGGGATCCTCACCCCGGATGCTCTTGGAATCCCCTCGGAATGTCTGCTCTTGTAGGCAGTGGCTTCGCTCCTATGGTGAGCGTTTTTCCTACAACGTTTCCCTCAGAAGCTCTTCACCGGGAAATGTAACAGGAACACAATATAGAATATCAACGACGACCAAAAGATCAACATTCAAGATATCCAAAGAATCAACCTAGAGAATGGTAAAACACCAATTCAGGGTGCGGGTATCGACAGGCTTTTCCCAAGGGTCCGTTCACTCAATACCAAAATGGGCAAAATGGCGTAGAACGTGCCAAGGATAAGCAAGGGAAGAAATGAGATCTCAACCTATTCCCAGTCTAAGAAAGAATTCCTTTTAAGAAACAGCCTCTGGCCTAAATTTTATTAACTCATATGACAATCAGGCATCGTGAGGACCAGGAAGCAACATACAGATTAAAATAAACTCTGCAATGAACAACGTGACACAAATTATTTAAAACTCTATCAGGGCCAACAGGTAGGTATATCATTTACGCACGCAAATAAAACAATTTTTGACACATTAAAATAAACCCCCAAAGAACAATGACAAGAAGAAAAACAAAGGCCGGCTTGTAAACATTAAAATTCTACCTAAGAGGTGCACCTTGAAGGACCTGCCATAGGGCGAACATCTCAAATCAACACTCCTACTGGCCAGAAGTTGGGATATCATTATCTTGCGCATCGGCAGCCGGCAGGGAAGGTCAAATTGTGAGGGACAAGGACATGGGGATATGGCACAGATGACTATATGAAGGACATTAGGCGGCCCGAAGTCACAATGGCCCAGCCTCACGGCATCACACTGGCCTGCAGCCACAGTCTGACATTGACATTTTGGGAGGTGACGTGGGAGATCTCAGATCACGTGACAATTTGGCTTGGATGCACTTCAGACCATTCCAAATATCAAAGTCCAAGGCGTGACTTCCTGCAGCATGTGACATCAAGGTCAGTGGTCATCAGATTTAACATGACTACATCCAGAACAACATCTCGCCAATTGATATCTCAAGGAAACAAGGTTTCACCAAAGTTCAAGGATGATAATTGAGTGACCAATTTGCTCTGTGGCCCACAAGGCTCCATCTCTCACAGGAACAATTGATTGATCTCAGAGAAACAGTATTTCATCTCAAAGAGACATTGATCTCAGCTTCCTGGGAAACATTGCTTCAAACCCCCCTCAAAGAAACATTAGTTTCACCCACCTAAAAAGAAACAAATAGAATTCAATGATTAGTGCCTGATTGTGAAACTGAAAAAACCTAAACAAATTGGATGCATTAATCAAGTTCCATTTGGATTGGAATTGTGAGGGCCTCATTTGCACAACTCAAAATGTGTCCTGATATGTTCACCGTAGCGATTTGCTAATGTCTGCAGTTATGCAGCAAAGTGATAGCATATCGCTTCATGCCACCCCCAGGAAAAAATAAGTGTTGACCACTTTTGAATATGTGGAGCAGAACTCAAAAAATAGATTCTGCATATTCACACCTGCCACTCACATCTCAACCAGAGCTTGGCCAAAAAAGGAAATTAATCAAATTCAACAATAATGAGGTCAATTCCCTCAATTCATCCCAGAAAACAAGACTCAAAAGCAAAGAACGATGGCAAAAGAAAACAGTACAAAAGGAAACAAATGAGGTGGCATACTCAATCCAAGAAAACCAACTTCAAAACTTCAATGCAAAAACAAGGAGACAGGAGAATCACTAAATAAATTCACAATCCTGAAAGACTTTCTATTCGGTTGCACAAAAGCATGGACCCTATAACCTAAAAGAAGGCGGTCCCACAAAAGGAAAGCAAACAAGACTATGCAAATCATAACATAACTACCTAATACCGATAAAACTTTTTTTTTTACTACGGGGATCAATTTTATCAATAATTTTTTAATGTTTTGTCCCCTTTTTTATTTTTCATTTTATTTTTCATTCGCATTACAATCATGATTTACAATAATTATAAGATTTCAGTCTTTGCAAAATTGGCAAATGTAAATCCATTTTAGCATCAGTATAATTTATCAGAAAATCAGCCAAGTAAAAGTAAGGAACAGACATTAAATCCAACTTACGGATGAGCAGGCACCTTGCAGCATTCCTCCATCATGTAGGTAGGTAGAATCACATATGGACGATGTTGCAGATTGTATTTAATTGAAGAACACAAAATTGAATACACACCACTCGTCAGATATTGTTTTTTTATAGCACCACAATATGCACAGTGGT
>JASGXE010006637.1:0-32796 GCA_030068105.1 Sinentomon sp. SZTP_YWyxl | reverse complement strand
TTTTTGGAATTTTCGGAGAATATTTTTCGGGAATATTTCAAGGGATTTTTGTTGATGGTTTACGGGATTCTTGGAGATGTTTTACAGGATTTTTCGGAGATGTCTCACGGGATTTTTGTTGATGTTTGTCGGGATTTTTGTTAGATGTTTTTTGGAATTATTGGGGATGTTTTTTACGGGATTTTGGAGATGTTTTCCAGTAGTTTGCTGAGATGTTTTACGGGATTTTTGGAGATACCGAGATTTTTGGAGATGTTTTGAAGGATTTTTGGGAGATTTTGCCATGATGACAGGCTTATATTGAAATACTGTCAATTTACCGAGAAAGTGGTGAATTGCACAGCTTGAAAATTCCAGTTGAAAACAAAAGCAAATTGAATATACAAAATTGCAACTGTCCAAAATTGAACAACTGCGTCATTGGCTGGCCCCTTTTTTGAATCTTTTGCGCCTTCATTTTTCGTGTTGTACAGGTGACCTGATTAAGCATTGCCCTTCTACTCCGCCAATGATTTCTTTGATTCATATGTTACAAAGGAGCGGCAGCAGTTGATGGACCTGCACGCTGCCCTTTCAATTGTGTTGCTCCTTAATATGTCCAGGCGCAGTTTACCAGTTATCAGCTGAGAATTGCAATTCCTCCCGCTAAACGTTCTTGAAACAGCAAGATATTTTTCTTCTCCAGTTCTCTATGAAATGGATCAACATTGTGCTTAGCTTGTAACATGATTGTTTAAATATCATTCAGCTGTCATAACGTTTATACAGCGGTCGAATTTGAAATAGGCGCTTTTTGGCGCGCATGCTGTTGGAATTATGTTAGAAAGCTTCGTTTGCGGGCAATTGAATCGGCCCCCCTTTTTTATGAAGCTTCCTCGCATTTTTAACATTGTTTGAGCTTTATAACGGCTATGTATAAAGCTTAGTTTGCGGACCAGTGATTCGTCCCCTTTCTAATGAAATGTCTGCATTTTTTCACAATGTTCGAGCCTTCTAACGGCTATGTTAGAAATAAAAAAGAAAGCTTCATTTGCGGGCAAGTGAAACGTCCCGTTTCTTGTGTAGCTTCTTCGCATTTTTTATGATGTTCGAGATCGCATTTTTCACAATGTTTGAGCTTTCTAACGGCGATGTTAGAATTTCATTAGAAAGATTCGTATGAGGGCAAGTGAATCGTCTCCATTCTGATGAAGCTTCTTCGCATTTTTCACAATGCTCGAGCCTTTTAACGAATAGTATGTTGGGAATAAAAAAAAACCTTCGTTTGCGGGCGAGTGAATCGTCCACTTTCTAATAATGCTTCGCATTTTTTGTAATGTTCGAGTTTTCTAACGGTTATGTTAGATTTTATTAGAAGGCTTCGTTTGCGGACAAATGAATCGTCCTCCAATCACATTGTTTCCTCGCATTTTTCACAATTTTCGAGCTTTCTAACGGTTATACTGATTGTGATTTACGGTTTGTTTTGTACACGTATTTATTGTTTGTCCATGTCGCTTCACTACATTTTCTAATTCAACTAATGGTGTTTGATTTTTCTTCTCTAACAAAACTCTAACTTTGCAGACCGTCACAGAAATCTCCAATTCCTCTCAACAGATTCGACGACTTCATGGTGGACGACTACGCCATTCACCAGAGTCGTGAACGGACGCCAGAACCGAAGATGGTTGCCAGAGCCCTCTACAACTTCATAGCTCAGAATGCGAGGTGAGTAGGTAGGAGTTCTTCATCTGAAGATTCAAATGAGGTACCATCACACGCCTGCAAACACAGGGCGAAAATTTTGATTTCTATGCTTGAAGAACAGTTTTCGACCAGTTTTTCATTGTTGTTGGAATTCTGACTTGAAGAGTTGACTGAAGTATTGGACCAAGAGGGTCATTATTGGTGGCAAAGACGAAGTAACACACAAGCGGCTGGAGCTCGATCGTATAAGCTCCTAATTTGCCGAAAAGCATGTAAAACTCAACTTGCCCAACCTACCCTCACCAAACTTAACCTAACCAACCTAACTTTACCTAACCTTACCCCAAACCCAACCTAACCTATCCTAACCTAACCAACCTAACGAATCCAAACAATGCATCCAAACCAACATAGATAGCCAAAATTACAGTTACAGCAGGTGCTTTCGAGCTCCAGCCGTTTCTCGAAGTAACTCGCCCACCCAGAAATGAGGACTTTTTAGAAAGAGTACTTATGTGCACTTTTGGGCAAGAATTCAGCGGGGAACGATGTTTTAAATTCTATTTGGTGTCGGCAGCCTGTTTATTTGTTGTTTTGGGTACTTTAACATCAAACCACTTGTTGAAGTCCTGATCCCCCCAAACGGAAAAAGGTTTGGAAAAAAATCAGTTGAGGTTAGAGTGCACAAAGCACCGCCCCGAAACAGCAAGTTCCGGCAATTAAGTTGGGTTGTAACAGCTAAGGTAAGGGTAGTTTAGTTTTACTTGGGATGGATCAGGGTTACTGGTTGGGTTCGGCTACAGAGGTTATTGGCTTTAAATTAGGACTTCTGCTGTTACAGTTTAATTTTTAATCTCCCTTTCAGGCATCCGGTAAAAAAAAAGTTGAAGCAAAATCTCCCTTTCGATGAAAGTGAAGATGAAGGTGTAAACTCCTTCATTTTGTTTCTCTGCTTGACTATTGCACTTGTAAGACCGCAGCTTGAATGTGCATCGGTCGTTTGGGATCCTAACCTTGCTGCTGACTTTGCTCACTTGAAAAAATACAGCGTTTGGGAGCTCGTTTTGTGACTGGAAAATATTCTCGCTGCAGCAGTGTGTCTGAGATGATTTCCAAATGTATTTTTGTTTCTCCAGGGAATTGTCCTTTCACAAGGGTGATATAATTTATATCCGAAGAAGAATCGATAAGAATTGGTACGAGGGAGAACACAACGCCATGATTGGAATCTTTCCAACGAATTATGTTGAAGTAAGACGCACCATTATTGCTTTTTTTGCCTTCGCTGTTTTTGCTTATAATTTTTCCTCGATTCATCATTGTTTTTCGAACTGAAAAATCACAATTCTTCTAAAAACGGCAATACTTCGATGCCTCGTGAAATGGAAATCTCATAGTTTCTGAAAGGGGATGCTTTGCTTCGCAATCGCGGAGATATACTTTACTTTGAGAAAATTGCAGTTCTCATTTACGTTTTTGAGGTTTATGTTGACCGCCACAAGCATAAGGTTGTAAACGTAAAAACCGAAATGAGTTGACTGGTTATGTTTACGTCGTTGCATGTTAATTGTCCTTATTTGTGGCACTCCTTTTTCCTGTATACAGAAAACGAAAGAGAAAGTTTAGTTGGTTTCATTGAACTTGCTGCTTTGGATTTCGCCTTCGGTACTTTCCAACTTCTATTTTTGGAAAATGTAATCCGAAGGGCAGGTGGCAGGTGAAGGACAGATTGCGGCTTGCATATTCCGGTCTCATACTGTCTCCAGAACTCTTATCGACTTCTTGACCTCAACTCATAGGTTGCGGTAACTTAACGCTTGCTCCGCATTTCCTGGCTTTCGAGAGCCACGTTTTGCAGAACCACTGCGTGGCAAACCTATATTCCTATTTTTCTGCATTCGAGAACCATCACTTTGGCTGCCTATTTTTCCAATATTCCTATTTTCCTGTATTCGAGAGCCACCGTGGTTTCCTGTTTTTCCTATATTCCTACTTTCCTATAATTGAGAACAAATGTGACGTCCTCTTCCCTATTTTTTCGCATTGACAAAAATTCTGCACAAAAGGCAGATCGCGGATAGAAAAGCACGAAATAGAGCTTCGCGGACGCGAAAACCAATGAGGATCAGAGATGCAAAATTTTCAACTGCAATTAGTGAGCTCTATCGCTTGTTTTCAGATTATTCCATACGAAGGACTACGGACCACTCCAAGGAAGCCTTCCGAAGGACAAGCCAGGGCGAAGTTCAACTTCATTGCCCAGACACCACTGGAATTGTCTTTAGTTAAAGGTCGCTGCTTTAATAATAATTTCAATGTGTGGTTTAAAAGATTTCTGTAATTATCCAAAAATCTTCGTGCGCAGAAGAAATGCCAACAGCTCCACTAACTCGGGGGGCATAAAAACAATTAAGTTTGAGGCATGAGACGAATGACATGCTTTATGCAGCAAAATGGCCTCCGAATTGAAACCGCGCCTATGAACAGAGACTTTTGGATAGCGTGTATTTTGTACTTGCAATGGCTGTCTGCCTTGAGTGTCATTCAGCGTCGCTGAATCGTACCTGTGCAAACAGATTACGTTTCCTTGAGTCTCTTGGACGGTGGTCAAATTGCGCTCCCGGGAATTTTATCTGTGAATGGTTTGTGGACACTTTCATCGTGAATGGTTTGTGGACACTTTCAACTAATTTCGCCTCTTGGACAACAGGTATGCACCAACTCTTGTTGATGGGCAACAAGCAATAGGCAGACACCAACCAGGTTGATAACAAGCAATAGGTAGTGAGGGATGAAGGGACAGTTAGGTCAGGTGTGCTGTCCAAGAAAGAAATAAAGACAGGCAAATGCCGACCCAGCCGACCACATCTGCGAAGTTGGCTTCTCTAATAATGTGGTCGGGAATTGGGAACAGTTGGGGCTAAAGTTTACCCACAGCAATTGACATTTTTTATGCTTGATGGACTTCCCAAAAGTCCACGGACTTACCAAATGTGCACCGAATTTTTAAATGTGTCGTGATATCCCACTGTTTTGCCACGTGTGTTCAATAGCCTGCTCCTTATTGCTGGATTCACCCTGGCTTGTGTTCCCCGGTTTATCCTGTTGCTGAATGTTGGGAACTCACACCAAGGCATCAATGCAGAATTTTTAAGGATGTTTCACATGATGGAGCCTGTCTTTAGAGTATAAGGGTGGCAGAAAATAATGCCCACTTGAGGCTTAATCTCGCCACAATCTCGCCACAATCGCGCCACAATCTCTCCGTAACATCAATGATTGTGCTGTTAGCACAGTTGTCAGCAATTGTTTTGCATAAGGGTGGAACTTTCTTACATGCTTGAATTTCGCAGTATCCCCTGAGAATGTGAAAATAGTGCTGTTGTTGGTGTTGGTTCTTCTGCGGGGGTGCTTATCAGCTCTTTTCCAAACTTCCCTTTCAGGTGAACTGATAATTCTTACCCGTCGGATAGACCACAACTGGTTTGAAGGAAGGATAGGATCTAGAAGAGGCATATTTCCAGTGTCCTACGTCGAGATTATTTCGGAGCCAGGAGAAGGGCTTAGTAAGTTGTTGGCCTATCAGCTTGTGGGATGGTTTTGCAGCTTTGTATTAGCACTTTTGTAACACAAAAATTGATGAATAGTGTGTGCAGCTAATTCTCGCAAGAAAAAGCTCACCTGTCAAATTTGAGTGTGTTCTCATAACAATTTGAGATTTTCCCTGAATTCTGCATCAGTTAAAGTATCAGAATTTTGGCAATATCCTTAGCCAAGATTTCTGTGTTGACATGCCGCGTCCTTACGGCAGTCTTCATTGGTGTGATTTCAATATTTGGCATTTGCGACAAAATTGCTTGAAGGGTGTCCAATGAATGTGTGATGTTCTAGGGGCATGGAAGACGGTGGGTTGAACGAAAAATAAGTGACTACATGTGGGTTCGCGAAATTCGGCGGATACCAAGTAGTACTTTGACCACAAGCAATAGGCGGACACCGCCCAGTTGGTTGACAACAAGCTAAAGAGAGTGAGGGCAAAGGGGTTAAATCAGGTTTGGTGTGCTTAATCGCGTCCCGAAAGTTGGTTACACCAAAATGGATGCTGAGTGGACCGTTGTCCCAGGCGGTCCACAACGTTTGAGAATGACGATTTTTGAAATTTGTATGGCGTAAAAGTCACTATGGACATCACATCTGATCACACGCCATGCGACATCACTGTGGCATCACATGAGCACTGTAGTCCACCAATGTATTTGTGAACAGTGAACTGTGAACTGTCTCGTCACAGTTCACAAGATCACAAGATACGTAGTGAACTGTCTGTTGTCTATGTGTCAGTTCACAAGATACTTGAACTGTCTCGTCCAATGCCCAGTTGCACCAACGTGGATCAAGTTTTGATCTCGGATCAAACTCTGATCCTGGATCAGGAAATGTCAATCCCGATGCTTGAGCTCGGTTTAGTGTTTGATCCGAGAGGTGTAACTAGAGCAACTGGAGCATAAACGATTGAGGAGTATTGCTGCATTTGGCACCATTGTCATTCTCAGTGTTTCTGCTGATCCTGATCCAGAACGACCAGAACTGTTGGTTTAGCTGTTTGTCCTTTCGTTCTAATCTAATTCACTGTTCACCACACACTTTTCTCCCACACAGTTACCTCCGCTGGTATTTCACCAAAGCCAGGTGGTCTCGGTGGAAAGGTGCCAAGTTTCGGTGCAAAGACGAAGCCAATGTCGATGTATAACAATGGAAAAATCGTCTACCCATCCGGGGTGAGTGTAATAATTTTTTTGTTGTGTTCGGATGATATTATCGTTGCCATATCCACCTGGCGAAAGCAAGTTCGATATCGTTCGATATCGTTGCCATATCCACCTGGCGGTTGCTTGCCACATCACTCCTGGAACCAGACCATCCACACAAATAGGGGACCACATGATGGCTGCTTTGTGATTGCATCTCTTGGAAGGTCACTAATTTGCTTTTTAGATTGATTGTAGAGTTTATGCTTGATCAATTTTTTAATGCACAAAGATTTGCTCCCGAACGCGTTTGCCACAATCGCTGCCACAATGCCATGCAGAAATCAGATCTGGTTATTTTTTGTAACGTACTGAGCTGGATGCATTGCTCTGTAGAAGAATGTTGACATCTGCAAAATATTAGACATGAGAACACTTCTCTCCAGTCTCTCCTGCGCATGGATGGAATTAACAAAACTGACATTCAAAGAAAAAAAAATTGAAAAAAAAAAAAACTTTGGCCATGACACCTGGAAAGTTGGTTTTGGAATAGAAAAATGTCGGTTGTGTTGCCTGACCATTCACGTTTGCTTGCGGAATACGTTCGTATTGGCACGTGTTTTATGCTCCTGACTAGTGGTCGAGTAGTGAAATTTTAGTTGGGGAACGCTTGTGATCCCAAGCAGGAAAACGCTTTCCCCTGTTTTTAATTCTTAATTAGGGGAACGTCATTCCCCTTTGCAAAAGATAAGGGAACCAGTTTACCCGAGTTCCATCTCAATTCGAACACTGATAAAGTATTGTAAGTGGCTTATCTTCTCAGGTTCTTTCTTGGGGGCATTGTCATAATTATTATTTCAAATCTCAACAATGAAGTTGAACGTCAGTTCACAATAAAATGAAATCAGGTCAAACAATAAAATGAAGCGATATGTAGGTACCAATACGGAAACAATTCGAGGTAGAGGTCTGGACTGCAGCCAAATGGAAAGGGAAACAAGTTCGCCTATGGGGACTGTGATAAGCAAGCAAAAAGTGGGTCCGAAGAGGGAAGGGCATTCCACTCGCGGACTGTTACGGGGGAAAAAGCTGCAAATATTTCCTAATTTTATGTGTTTTAGAAGTGAAAAGCACTTGCAATGAATGGTTTTGAGCATGACGTCTCATTGCAGGCCAACAATTTCTCGATCCTGTCTCAGAAAATGATTTCCTCTTTCTTTTGTTCTTCTATCACCAGATTCCTTACGATAAGCTTATCCAAAACTCCCTGGCGCCAGTTAATCAAAGTCTTCACATAGATACATACTCTGAGCCAATTCCGTGAGTTTATGCTGCCATTTCAATTTTTCATTGTCTCTTCACATAGATACATACTCTGAGCCAATTCCGTGAGTTTATGCTGCCATTTCAATTTTTCATTGTCTCTTCACATAGATGCATACTCTGAGCCAATTCCGTGAGTTTATGCTGCCATTTCAATTTTTCATTGTCTCTTCACATAGATACATACTCTGAGCCAATTCCGTGAGTTTATGCTGCCATTTCAATTTTTCATTGTCTTTCAGTGCTTGAATGAATGCCATAATGTTTTGCTGCTGCCATAATGTTTTCCTACTGCCATAATGCTCTGCGTTTTGTTCGAAATTGAACAAAAAATTGGAGAACCTTGTCAGGACAAGCAAGTGTGGATGCTGTTTTGCAGCACCTCGTGTGTGTCCGCTGTACCTACGAACATACAGGAAATTCTGAATATACACTCTAAACACGAAGTTCAGCTTGGAACACCATATTTTAACATGGGCTTAGATGGGAGGTGTTCTTTTAAGAACACACGTCTTGTTTTTGGAACACTATAAGTGTTCCATTTGGAACACAAATGGAACACTTATGGTGTTCCGAAACACCAAATGTGTTCCAAATCTGTGACATTGCTGTCACAGATTTGGAACACATTAGGTGTTTCGGAACACCATCAGTGTTCCAAATGGAACACTTATAGTGTTCCAAAAACAAGACGTGTGTTCCTAAAAGAACACCTCCCATCTAAGCCCATGTTAAAATATGGTGTTCCAAGCTGAACTTCGTGTTTAGAGTGTATGTATGTACGGTACTCGTATAGTGAATAATTAGATGCTATTAATGAGTGCTGCGAACCGCGCAACAGCCATGCACTTGCTTTTAGTCACAGCTTCTATTTTTACCCCAATTCCTGGATCAAGCCAACATTGGACAGATTCACAATGCGTGTATTGTTCTCAACATTTCCAATTCTTGCAAAGTTGCAGATCGTGGTAGGAACTGGGGCTTGAAATTGTGGTAGGTGAATTGGCGTGGTAGGAACTTTAAACGCCTTGAAATTGGCGTGGTAGGAACTGGGGCTTGAAATTGTGCCCCACGAACCAGGAATTCCCAGTAAGCGCGAGTCATCAGCTCGCGTTGATTACGTCCCTGCCCTTTGTACACACCGATCTCAGTGAAATTATACTTGAAGTGAAATTACACAGAATGCTTCTGAAACTCGCAGAAGGCTATAGTTGTTCTTGAGTAGGACTGTGCAGGGTGCTCCTCATTTTGTGGCAGAAGTGTCGACCTCCGTCGTTCTCAAGAATTAGTGAAATTACACACTTAAACATAACATGGTCGCATCATCATTCAGAGCCCTCCTAGTCATGGCACTTTGCCGATTTTTGCGATTTGTGCATTTTACTCAAATTCCTGGCATTTCTGATCACGACATGGTCCTTCTCTCCCTCACCCTGACAATATCTAAAAATCCAAAAAAGGTTGTTAAAAGTCTCATCAATTACTCTGCTGTTGATTGGCAAATGTTAAACAAAACCTTACTGACAAACCCACTGTTTCATTCTGAACTAATCCTAACTCGCACCGCAAATGAAAACTGGCTGACTATTAAAAACACGCTTTTAACCATAAAGGATTCTTTGCCAACCAGAAAAGTCAAAATTAGTCCGAAATATCGCTGGGTTAACGTGAAATTGAATGAACTTTTTCAGAAGAAACGACGTGCCCATTCCAAATTTAAACGCAGCGGTTTGGAAGCTGACCGTGAAATTTATGTGAATATGCGTAGCGAATGCGCGGATTTGAACTCAAGATTATTTTATTCTTTCATTAATAGCTCCCTTGAAGGTAGGTATTGTCGGAAATTTTGGAAATATGTCAAATCCATGAAAGGTGGCAGCAGTGCGGTCCCTCCCTTGCTCTCATCTAGCGGTAAGTTTGTTTCAGACCCGTCAGGTGTTGCTGCCGTTTTGAACGAATACTTTGCAGGAGTGTTTTCGCCCAGTAGCTCTCACAACTTTCATATTCCAAACACTCTTATTAATGCGGCTTATGATCTCCCCTCTATTCAGGTAAACGGGGTTCATAAGCTTCTCTCAAAAATTAACCCAAAGAAGGCCATGGGGCCTGATGGGTTGCCAGGCCGCTTGTTGAAAGTACTTGCACCCTCATTGAGCGTAGCCCTCTCTCCCTTCTTCTCACAATTATTTCTGCACGGGGAACTACCATCTGACTGGAAAAAGGCTCTTGTAATTCCAATCCAAAAGAAGGATATGCCTACTAACCGTCCTGAGAGTTATCGCCCAATTTCCCTGACATGTATTTGCTCAAAGATTTTTGAGCAGATCCTTGCAACGTTCATCCGCAAATACTTGCAAAATCATAAAATTCTTCACCCAAATCAGTTCGGTTTTCGTGAGAAAATGTCATGGGAAACACAAGTTCTCCTTCTAGTCGATGAAATAGCCAGGAACTTGGACAGAGGAATGCGTACCCATGCCGTTTTTCTTGATTTCCAAAAAGCCTTTGATCTGGTACCACATGACAAACTCCTAAGTAAAATGAGCTCTTTAGGCGCCCCTTCTTTTGTTTTGAGGCTGATTGCGAGTTTTTTAACAAATCGCTCCCAGAGAGTTGCAGCAAATTCTGCCACCTCCAGTGAATCTCCCGTCACTTCTGGTGTTCCACAGGGTAGTGTCCTTGGGCCCCTTCTGTTTTTGATTTATTCGTACATAAATGATATTGCTGAAACTTGTCCTTTTGCATACGGCTTTTTGCTGATGATGTAGTCATTTACAGAGTTGTTGAGTCCCCAGAGGACAGCTCGAACCTCCAGTCTGACCTCGGCCAGGTCTCATTGTGGTGTGACGCCTGGGGAATGCGAATTAACCCAACCAAGACGAAGGCCATGTCATTCATCAATCGTTCAACCACACCTCAAACAGAAGTGATTTACACGATTAATGATCAACCCATTGAGAATGTAAGCATTTTTAAATACTTAGGCGTGCTAATTTCCCATGACCTCAGCTGGAAACATCACATCAACGCTACTTGTGCAAAGGCAAATCGAACGCTCTTCTTTATTGGGAGGAGTATGCGCCACTCTTCTAAAGAAGCCAAGCTGAAGGCTTATTTGTCCCTGGTACTGCCAATTATGGAATATGCAGCGGCTGTGTGGGACCCCACAAATCAGGAGCTTATCACTAAACTGCAGATGATCCAGAGACGAGCTGCCCGAATAATTACAGGTCATTTCTCCCGTGATGTCAGCGTTACGAGTCTTCTGAGCGATCTGAGCCTTGAACCTTTGGCCAGCAGAAGGAGGTCTCACAGGCTCGGTTTGTTCAGCGACATTGTCACGCATTCCCTCAATCTTTCTATGCCAAATTGCTACTTCATCAAGCAAAGCCAACGCAGAACAGACAATGGGCTCGCTTTCTTTTCGCCAATTTTCAAAACCAACGTCATTTTCAATTCGTTTTTTCCAAAGACCATCAGAGATTGGAATGGCCTTCCCGCCAGTTCAACAATCATCTCCCGCGCACGCATATCCCCGGGCGTCGCACGAGTTTTCAACTAATTGTTCATTGAATGTGAAATTGTGTTTTTTTTGTGATTCACCGATGTTTTCGTGATTTTTCTAACTATGACGATCTTATTTGGGTTTTTTTTTAAATTGTGTTGTCCCTGTTGCCAGTTCACTTGCGACAGTATTTTCCAAATAATATTAAATAATAATAATACTCCAGCCCGTTTCTCCAACTTGCAGTCTGCTTATGTTTTCTTGCTGCACTCTGAGCTTTTTATATTGTCATGTAAACAGCACGTAAAGCAGGTGTAAAATGTCAGAGCAAGAAATAAAACAACCAGACTGTAAGTTTGAGAAACGCACCAGGGTAAAATGCGCAAATCGCATGTTGATCCCTGGTTGATAAAAAATTACCTGACTAAGTTCCACAGGCACTTTCCAGTGGATTTGACAAAATGTGCATCCATGGGAAGTGGTTTAAATGTGGCTCGGTTGATCCCAAACACAATTCACAACATTCCACCTATTTCTTTATTTTTCAGGTATCGAGCCATTTATAATTATAAACCTCAGAACGACGACGAGTTGGAGCTCCGCGAGGGCGAACTCGTTCACGTAATGGAGAAATGTGACGACGGTTGGTACGTCGGTACTTCCCATCGGACTGGCCTCTTTGGCACCTTTCCCGGGAACTATGTCGAACGCGTTTGACAAGTCTACGGACCGAACTCAGTACCGACTTTCTACACGGCCTGAGTGCGCAGTGTGCAGTATTGTGTCGTAAACGTATTTGCTGACGCTTTATTACCCGTGTTAATTGAAAAATAGTGTACTAGCTCAGTGGATAGTGCTCTTAGATGCATATCAGGTCGTACAATTGTGTCCTTTGAGGTAACATTTACACAAAGTGTAAAATGATTTTTGTTAACACGCATGCAACACTAGTGCCTAGACTGCAAACTAATGCTCTAGGCGTGAAATATGCTTCTTAATGGCGCTTCTGAAGATAATTTTGCATCGGAATAGACACTTGCGGATCGGAATCAATGCCTGTAGATATTGGAAAATAGATATAACAACAATGTTCCTGGTCGTTTGCAAAGTGGGTTATAAAAGTGACTGACTGCTACAAAGCCCTTAGAAGCGCATTTTATAATTTTGTTACGGAAACCTAAGAGTGTTTTGTTGTTGCGTACGATGCATTATTATGGTAGTTGTGTCTTGAAATTTGACGGCAGCCAATTTAATTTGTGTGAAAACATTTACTTGTTCTTGCTGTGTAATTGTGTTGTTTTGATCTACCCTCATGTGTAAGCAGTTTTTAGGAAAACCTGTAAGCCCCTTCTCGAGTTGTAGCTGTCAACAGGTGATCGTAGGGGTGTTCAATAAAGTCTGTGTGTGACTCCTTAATCCCTTGATGCACTTCACATTCTCCACCCTGCCGCGCTGATTCTGTTTGGAATCTTTGTTGATTGCGTTTTATGGAACGGGAACGCAAAATGCGGAGATTTTTGTGGACTTTCGAGAAGACAGTAGTTTCCAAAATGGCTCTGCCCCAGAATTTGATGATTTGACACATGTTATGAGTGGTGGTGTGCGACACAATCCTTGGCAAGGATAAAATTTCCATTTGAGCAATCCCATGCAGTTTTCCACAGAAAAGCGATTTTTCATTTTTGTTGACGGCGTGGCATTTTTTATCGAGTTTTGATTCTGCGGTTGAGCAATTATGTTTTTGAGGATGATAGATTTCCAAATAGAAGTTTTGCCAGACCCCTCTAGGAGGGGTCAACACCCCCCAGAAAATTACGCACACCCCCCAGAAAAATTCGACAACACCCAAATGAGGATGATATGTGAATCAGTTTGGCTGGCTGCCAACAAGACACATCTGCCCCGTGCTCTTGGCTCGTCCTGGCAGGAAATTTGACCTCTTCAACATCAATTTTGCCCCCAAAATGAACTCTCAAATTTAAGAATTTCCTCAGCTTCTGGGGGCTCTGTCCCCAGACTCCCCGACAGGGGCTCTGCCCCTTGGAACCCCGCTGGGGCGCTGCCCCAGACCCCGATTACTGGGGGGCTCCGCCCCCAGATCCCCCGTCTGGGCTGCGCCCAAATTCTTCAACTGGATAAGACCCCCTGGAAATCTTCACACACCCCCAATTTCGAAATCCTGGCAAAACTACTGTTTCCAGATGCGAGGATTGTTGTCAACCTGCTAGCTGGTGTCCGCCAATTGCTTGTTTTCAGAATACTGCTTGGTAATAAGGCCCTAAAAATGTCCCCGCCCATATGCAGATGCTGACTGCGAAGTTCAACCCGATTTTTGTCGGCCTTGTTCGTAACCATGGGTCTTTAAGAAATGTCTGGGATTTTAAATGGTAGGATCTGAAACTTTTCATTAAATTCCTTCCAATTTGTTCCTAATCATGATGATCCATTAAATCGCTTCACTTCCAGGCCAGTTTGTAGTTTCCTAACATTGCTATCTCGATCTATCTCCATTTGACTGTCTCTTCCAGTTATTGAACTTAAATAATTAAAATGAACTTGCATATAATTGATATTGTTGATAGGATTTACCACTCCACGAGATTGTTTGAGTCACAAAAGCTATGTAAATTGTGCTGTAAATTCTTAGTTTTGATATAGTCAGGGCATCTTGTTGTTTTTTTAAGGGAAGCATGCTTTTGTTTAAAACCGCGTCACAACAGGCCTGACGAAGCCATTGATGTTGTAATAAGCGATTCATTGTAGCAGTTTAAAACTGTTGTATGCAAGGTCAACCTCAGGTCGTCGCGGACTTCGCGGAGCAACAATTTTAGGTCAATGGACAACTGTTGAAGGCGAAAAGAATTAATGCACAAAATTGTGTGGGTTCAGGTCAATC
The DNA here is from genome assembly GCA_030068105.1 of Sinentomon sp. SZTP_YWyxl. Taxonomy (NCBI): domain Eukaryota; kingdom Metazoa; phylum Arthropoda; class Protura; order Sinentomata; family Sinentomidae; genus Sinentomon; species Sinentomon sp. SZTP_YWyxl. The sequence goes on along the minus strand of JASGXE010006637.1, from coordinate 18,635 downwards.
TGGCGGTGTCTGCCATGGTAAGTTGCTGAATTCGGGGAAATTCAATTCCAGAGCTAACTGGCGCCATCATGGGCATACTCAAAGGCAGAATTTTTGTTTTTTTAATGCTTGGATGGCGACTTGGGAAATGCAATATTCGCTCGTCACTCCGTAAAATGTGGGCCTAAATTGGACCATTTTTACGCTTGTAGGGCCGAGTGTTTCTCAAACCGCAAGCCACAATAAAATTCGAGGAGTCAACAATGGGATCAGAGAAAAAATGGGGAAGGCTTTTCCCAGTTCGGCGTTTCCCCACGGCGCTGTTGTCGTGTTGTCGAGGCACTGCTTGCGTATCCGAGCGAGCAACGCCTCCATTCCATTGTTGCGCATTCCATTCTTGCGGCAGATGTCAACGGCATGCCCCGCCTTCTGGAGTCTAGTCAGGGGCGGCTCGAACGGGGGGGTGTGGGGGGGGGGGGGTGCTTCACCTCCCCAATAATTTTACTCAGTCGGCATATAGGGGTCATCTCAGTTGGCAGTCGGCAAATGTCTGATGCGGTCGCACGATTTTTTTTTTCGTTTTCGCCGTCGTTTTTTGGCTGCAAAGCCCTGAATATTTTTGCCTTGTTTTCCTGGGTCCCGGCTTCCTTTGCCTGCAAATCATTTGTACAGAGTCACCAAAAATTAGATGTGGTTCATCGTTACATTCTGATCGAATTCGGGCAAACAATGAATCATGACAAATGGACACAAAGTGAAATGCATTGGCACTGATTTTGTGGCAAACAAAATCACCTGAATGCTGCAAGCCGAATCCCCACAATGCAATAGGTGCTACATTTGTGTCAAATCTTCTCCAGTATTTATTTAATTGTGATGTTCTCGTTCACGAGTGAGAGCAAAATACAAGTGTGAGGCTGGCGTGATTCAAACCAGCCCCCACTTCAAACTTCGGAAATCTGATGATGCCTCCGAAGTTCTTTATTGACGAAAATTCTCTGGCGGATCGACGTTTTTTCCACTAGCGGCTGGAGCTCGTAAAGCTCCTAATTTGTGAAAGTCCTTCCGCTTCTGGGGGCTTCGCCCCCCAGACCCCCTACCAGGGGCTCTGCCCCTTGGAACCCCGCTGGGGCTCCGTCCCAGACCCTGTTGCGTCTGCGGCGAGCTTTGGCACGACATGTTCTATATCACGTGGGTTAGTCGGCAAAATTGACCCAGCGCACCCCCCCCCCAAAAATATGGCTAGATCCGCCCCTGAGTCTGGTTGTGCCTTGTTTGACCTTTTTCATTCTCCCAATTTCAATGGGTATTTGGCGATCCCATCTTTGTCCAAAATTTTGGTCTAAAAATTGGCGGCAAAATGATATGACGAGATAAAAATCCCCTCATTGTTTCTGACCAATATTTTGGTGAGAGGTCTTCAAAAAGCTGAATTTCAATGTGTGTTCGGCGTGTACCATTCTCTGACCAGAATTTTGGTAAAAACGAATATTTGGAAAATGACGAGATGGAACACCCCATATTTTTCCTGACAAAGAATTTGGTCGGAGATGACAAAAAAATTGAATGGCCAAACGGCATGGTCAGCTTTGAACATTGTTGAAAATTTGGTGGGTCCCTGGCTCAAGTGGTTTGTACCATTGACGGTTTGAATTGTGGATTGAAACTGCGAGTGCAAAAACGTCCTGACAATGTCATCAATAATCTTCATGTTGTTTATCTAGTCTCGTAAGAAAACTCTGAAGACATTCATCATCATCATAATCATCAAGTCCTTTTTGTGCGCGATTGTTAGATTTGTGTTTCTCACATGCTTCAGTCGAATTGTTGATTTTTTGTTCTTCTGTTCATTTTCATTTCCGTCTTTGACATTTTCGTTTTTCAATTTTCGTGGATTAGTTTTTCATTCGCAAATCTCTTCACAAAGGATTTATGAGTCACAAAGGTGAAAAAGGATGTGGAAGATACGCGATCGACGATTCTCAACCTTGTCTCCCCATCCCAAAAATCTAATACTAGCGAAATGTTGCCATTGGGAGAGGGAGGCGTCTATTGGTGGTGACAGTTTCTCTGGCCCAAGAAAGTTCATTTCGCTGCCTTCCTCTGCAAAAACCCACGAACTGGATTCTCCCCACGTTTGAAGATATTTTATTCTTCAACGATATTGAGACAAGCTGAATTTGCGAATTTCACACATCATAAATAATTGCCTTCGAACTGCTAGAAAATAATGACAGGTCAGTTTGGGGCAATATTTCCTTTCAGGTGGATGTGTTGAATCGGTTCACCAAACTTTATGCAACATCTTTGTGCTATTTTGGACATATCTATGGGTAATTGTTTCCTGGAAGATCAAGTTATTTTTCAGTATCATCCGACAACAGTGCACCTGACACAAAGCCGCAATCCTCCAAAAATTGGTCAGCTGCCCAGTTCGCATGGTGCCATCAAAAAATGAAATGTTTAAAAACCCGGAGAAACCTGCAAAATATGCATCTAGTCATCTGAGTCATTTTAAACGCAGAAATGCTTTTGTTCCCTAGAAAATGAACGAAGACTGGAAATGGACATTTGTGATGATTACTCAGCACCGCAGAATGCCCTAGCAGTGTCGAGTAGTAGCAGTGCCCAGTAGATTTGCTACGTTGTATTTTGGGGGCGGAGTTTATCGATCTCTGGTGATGACAGGTATCACTTTTGATGGGGAATTAGCAAACGCCTTGGGGTATCTATACCAATGAAATTTCTGGCGGGTCTAGCCGGGGAGGTACTGGTCTATAGCCTCTTCCTCGGGTGCTGGAAAAACCGTGGATTTGCATTTGGAGTGACAAAACAGGCCCCGCTGATATTGCTCGCACATTGGAGGAATTCCAAAGCTCTGCGCCTAATCCAGGAGCCATGCAATTTCTGCGGGCTAGAAGCAGTTTCACGCCGTACACGAATGTCATCATGTTTTGCAGCGCTTGTTGCCATTGGTTCTAAATGACGCCTGAATTTGTAAGGAATTCCTATGTGTGTGAAGAATTTTGGCGGTGAATGCATTTGGCTTTCTGACAATTTTCGCGGTGACAGCTGTCGTCTGCAATTCGGAGTTGGCATTGCTGGAAGTGAGAAGATCCCAATGAGTTCAGGTTAACGTCACGGACGGGAGCCGTAAAACCGTAGATATCAAAATAAATCGATCGGTGTGGTAGGTTTTGTTCAGTGCGCAGACATGAGCAGAGCTGCTCCGAAATACTTTCCCTGGTTCTTTTACAGCTTGTAAGATGGACAGGGGTGCCTTTAAATTGTAATTTTTTCTGCACCGGCTGTAAACTAACCAAATTGTTTTTGCTAGTGTGTAGTGTAACCCCACCGTTTTTCATTACTTTGTCCCTTTTGTTTTGTTGCATTCTTGTTATGTTTATTTCATTATACCATTTACCAATGTGATATTGCTTCTGCCAGGTGGTATCGCTTGTACGAATAAAAGGAAAATGGTGATCAATCAAAGAATTGTGGGAATGTCGCGGGAGCAGTTTATCATGTTTTCATTTCCACGTATTTCCCTACAAAACGCTTCACACTTTTGGCACTTTTGAGTTTTCTTTTCTTTTATTTGACTGTTTCTTTATTGTTTAAAATTGTGAGAAATTTGTATTTTGCACTGGCTCGTTTTGTTTCCCTTTAATGAAATGATTATTCAAAATTGTTTTTTGTTCTTGTTAGTTGCGTTTGTTAATGTAAACCCCTTTTTGTCTTTTCTGAATCTGAATTGGAAGCTTTGGTGCTGGCGATGACTGATCTGCTAAACTGCTCAGCGCTGATGGGTAGGGAGGGGCTAACAAATGCACGGATGTCAAGAAATTTGCTACATATGCGTGAATCTTCAAGCTAAAGTCTTGGTCTCAAGCTTCCAACGAAAATGCACGCCAAAAATGCCAAAAACCGATCAGCCTGAGATGGACCGAAATATAATTTGATACAGGGTGGCCAAAAAGGATATGAACCGGTTTTCGTGCCAGTTTTGGGTCTTCAACGTGCCGTCAAAAAAGATTCAGATTGATGAACAGCAACTTCTGCTGCATCCTCTCGAGCCACGGGAAGCGAACTGTTTTGGGAAAACGGCACCGCAATTTTTGGACAACCCTGTATAAGTGCCAAGGTTACTCACTGTATTTTCCTGTTCAAGTGTTGTCTTGGTTAGAGTAGAAATGAAAGAGCATTCATCGCTACAAAGGCTAAAAAACGGAAACTTTTATTTCCGCGGACTTGAGTTTTTGCGAATCGCATTTGATGAGGTACGTGTGTAACAACGTGACATGTGTGGAAGTCCTTCATAGTTTTCGAGTCCATTATGTTATTCCGAATTTTCTTTAGGATCACCGCTCCTTTTTGAACTTACGGGCATGGTCCTTCTCCCGGCCTTGAATGTAAAATACCCTGGGTTGGGGAGCGTGGCGTCCAAGGTAAAAATTTCCACTGGGTGAAAATTGCGATTCCCGACCTGCGTTTCATTAGATCCTTTGCAAAAAGATTTCTTCCGTGACAACCAACAAACATTTGTCGTTTCCGCCGTGTTTTTAACCGTTAAATATTTTTCTCCGGGGCACTTCTCCCTTCCGCTTCCGAGTTAATGCAAGAGGTTGAAGAATGTTGTTTGACTGGCACTTAGTGTACCTTTTGCTGTAAACCTTACATACTTACAAACTTATCTTTCGTGTCTTTGTTGATCTAATCAAGTGAAGGTATTATTTTTGTTTTGTTTTGTTTTGTTTTTCAAATTTGTTTTCTTGTTTTTATATCTGTCACTTGTCGTTTTTTGATAGTTTATTTCCGAACGGGGCACAAATGAAAAATGTGTGATTTTCTAAAAGTTTGCGAATGAAACTTTGGGCGAAGGCAACCGGTAATTGTTATCCATACAATCCCTGCGCGTATCTTTGCCCTGTCACTTGTCGTTTTTTATAGTTCACTTTCCAAAGTATGGGGCACTTAATTAATCGGTGAGAATCAAAAGAGCACTTGCCCATGTTTTTCTTGTTTTGAGTTGGCAGTGCTTCTGTATGGCAGACCCTTCCCCTATCATATGGAATCAACACGGGAATCAATCTTGTTGCTGCAAATTGGATTCGTTGGTGGAATATCATGATATGGGTTCAAAACGGCACTTGTCCGGATAGTTGCCATAGGACAAGTGCCGTTTTGAACCTCATTGTAATACCGTCAGCATTGAAGGAATTCTATAATTTTTTCTCACCATCGCTTTAGAGCTATTCAGAATTACTGTTTAATGCAGATTCCTAACATGATGACCATGTTTCTTAACACATGGAAATGGGCTTCTCACTTTTAACCACCCAAGCGAGTGAAGCATCAATGAAAAATAATTTGGGATTAAAAGGGATTGATCTTCAACCACATTCAAGTGTCCACCACATTCAAGTGGCTCCAAGGAGGCGAGTTAGGGGTGGAGACATCATATTTAGCGAAAATGTTTTTGAAAACTCAAGCGTCTGCACTGCCAAGTCAAATAGCCAAATTATTCATTGCCAAGGAAATTTTTTTCTGTTTTTCTCATTTTGTGGACAAGTGACCTCTTGAATCTCACGGATTCAATAATGGTATCTGCATTTCTCACCATCCTTTAGATGGTTTTTGGTTTTCGATCACAGCCCTTCACTCAAGTGCACAGCTAAACTTTGATTTCCATGCTGTGTAGACAGGTTTCGGCCGACTTTTCGTAATTACAGTATTTCTGTCTTCTCTCCAAGCGTGACTTGAGAGCATTTGCATTTTCTACTTTAAACGTACGGGTGCGATATGAGCCCTACACATTATTTCATTTTTCCGTTGCGGTGCAGAAAAGGATCCGGAGGATTTTGACTTCGGAGTAAAGTTTACGGGAGAAATCTCGATTTCCAAAGCAGGTCACATGGTGTGATGCAGACTTTGGATGGAAATCAACATTCTAAATTAGAGTTTTCCGATTGGAACATCTTTTTCAACACTGGCTTGGATGGAAGCAGCGCTTTTTGCCCCTGGCAAACAATCAGCGCTGCAATTGTGTGTTTCAGAAACTTTCGAATTGCATATGCCGCGGATTAGTCAGGGGCGATTTTTTAGAAGCAGCGCGAGGAACTTTTGAGGACACTTGGAACGCATACGCGATTTGGAGTGTGATAAGCCATTTGGGGACCATTTGGTGACAAGCCATTTGGGACAAGCCAAAACTGTTCAAAACTCGTGAGAGGAAAATGGTGTTTCAAGAAAACGATTCGCGTGTTCCAAAATCGTTCCGAACACATCCGGTGTCCCAAAGAGGTGCCACAAATGTTAAACTCCGATATGGAGTGAAGAGCTCATCGTTTCCTCCGAACTTTTCTCCCGTATCAAAGTCGCAAAATCCCCCGGACCTTTCTTTCCCCGTGGATTGGGGTGTTTTGATGAAATTTTAATTGAATCACTGAATCTTTTCTTTCATGCGTTTTTGACCATCTTGCATCTTTAATCCATTTTGTGTCACAATCTTGTGAAATTTTAAGTTGTTGCAGTTGCAATTTTGACGCTTGACCTTTGACCTTTGACATTGTCTTCGCAGTCGTATTATGCCATCTGGCCTGTCGTCAGATCCATGACGTCATCTTCCTCATCTGCAGTTGATTATTGAGTTGTTAGTTGGTTAAAACAATAATAATAAAAGAACGCACGTTGCACGTTTTAACGCCTCTTTTTTGCTGCAAAACGGGGATTATTCACACAGCAGAGTGAAAGGTCGAAGGAGATTTTGGCCCTTATACCCCATTGCCACTAAGCTTATTACTCCGCTTCAACTTACGTGAGGGCGAGCGGAGTGCTAGTTGAAGCTGGGCTTCACGCGATTCCCCAACATATGAGTTGAAGCTGGGCTCCGACTTGCGTAAGTGCCAGCGGTGAGCGCTGTTGAAGCCGTGTCCATGGCAACGTCGCATCAAATGACGAGAGCGGTCAGGTTGCACACGGAAAACAAAACCGTCTCTTCGAGTCGCAAAAATCAGTGTGATTTCTTCTTGGTGTTGTGATGAGCACGTCTGACTGTGGTGCAGACGACCCGAGTTCAAAACCTGCCAGTGACAAATATTTTCAAATTTTGAAATAAATCATTTGTTTGTGTTCATCTTCCTTCAAATTCATCACATTTTCATTTTTGACAATCAAATTGTGAAAAATGTGTTCCTCAGATTGTTTTCTGTGCAAAGTAGCCAAAAAGCAGCGTGAAAATTAAGCCAATTTATAGAAATCAGCGAAATAAAACAGACAGACAAAACGGTTTAAGTCTGCTCCGGATCAACCTAAGCTTATCAATGAGAATCCACTAAGCTTCACCTAAGATTCAGGTGAATCCCAATGGGGAATCGCAATCGCGCTCAAATCGAAGTTGCCACTCCGCTCCAACTCAGCTCGATTCCCCATTGGGCTTCACCTCGGCTTCCACTCGGCTTCGACTTAGGCGATTTGGGGAATCGAGGTGAGTGCCAATTCTGAAGCTTAGGGCTAGTTTTAAGCTTAGTGGCAATGGGGAATACGGGCCTTTAACTCTGGAGGGAAGTTCGCCGGGGAAATGACAAGTTTTCTTGACAGTCGGCACAACAGCATACCACCATATAAACCATTTTGGAAATCAATGGCGGTGGAAGAGTCGAAGGGGATTTTAACTCTTGAGGGAAGTTCGGGAAAAGACAAGTTTTCTTTGTTTCTATAGGAGAACCTCTGTCCGATTCTTAGCTTTTTTGCCTGTCCGCCTGGTTTATTACAGACTGTTTTGTAGAGTGGGGACTCGTGGCTGTCCACAATTGAGCACCGAGCTGTCATGGGGTTTCTGACATTGGAAAGTGTTGGGGACAAAGACATTCATTAACGGATGGCAGCTGCTTAACACCAAGGATGTCCACCTTATGCTATACCTCCAAAATATGGGTGGCAAAATTTAAATGCGAGCAGACGAGCCTCGAGGAAGATCCAAGGGATTCCAATCCAGAAATGTCCACAAGTGTCGGGATGGTTGCCAAAGCTGAGGCCATGGTTCTGGAAGATCGCATGGTTAGTCAGAACAAGTGTAGACCCTCGGGATAAGCATAGACTATGTGGATTCGATTTTGCATAACAATCTGCACATGAACAAGGTGTGTGTGCAAGGTGGGTGCCGATAATGTTGACACCTTACCAAAAAAAAAAAAAAAGAAAAAAACAAAGAGCCGATTGTGCCAGGGACCTCCTGGGCCGTTTTGAGGGCCGGCAAGATGTGTTTTTTGCGAGGCTGGTGACGACGGACCAAACCTGGGTCCCTCATCACCAGCCTTGGACCAAACCTGGGACCACGAGGGTAAAGCAGTCAGCATGCAGTGGAAAAGCGCAAACGAGAAACCACCCATCAAATTCAAAGCCAAGGCCTCTGCTGGCAAACTCATGTTGACAGTGTTTTGGAATGTGGAAGGTCCCATCCTCGCAGAATTTCTCCACGCTGGCCAAACCTACAATGGGGCATACCAAGCATCTCTTTTGGAACGGCTTCGTGAAGTCCAAAATACAAAATGGCGTGAGAAACACCAGAGGAGTCCTTCTTTAGGCCAATGCCCCTGCGCACACAAGTCACGTTGGACGGATGACTGCCAACGACTGCAACTTCGAAGTTCTGCCACATCCGACTGACTCCCCAGATTTGGCACCATCAGATTACTTTCGATTCCATTCTCAAAAGAAAGCAATTCGAGGAAAGCATTTTCTGGATGACCAGGAGGTCATTGACGTGGTGGAATCCTGGCTGGGCAGATCAACCCGAGACATATTATTCAAAGAGGGCCTGCAAAGACTGTTCCATTGATGGCAGAAGTGTGCCGATTTGCAAGGAAGTTACATATAATAGAGAAAAAGCCATCGCCAGTGCACAAATGAGGGAAGAGGTCGAGCCATTTAATGAAAAGCTCATCGGAACTTGGAACACCTTTTGTACTGCCACTCTTTACATTAGCATTGGAGGGAAAATAACTTAAATGTTGCGACATTATTTGAGGTTATTTAAGGTACTTATGCGTTTTATTTGAAATGGAAGTTGATTTATAAAGTTTAATAATTAAATTAAACTTTTGAATTAATAGTTTAAACTGAATTAAAAGTTAAATAAAATAACTTTTCTCGATAGTGGCTACAAGAAAGAGAAAAATAGCTACGTAGGTACATAGGTACATACACTATTTAACAAGAGAGTAGTCAGAAAATGTCAAACGACTCAAAGCGTATGGCAGAAGCTAACTTTTCAAAAATTTTAAGACATCCCACAGCAGATAAAATCTTAGAAAAACATCAACAAACACCACAGATACGAGTATTTTACAGTTTCATGTTGTTCCACAAACCTATATTCGTAGAAAGAGATGCAAACAAAATGGATATGGTGATGTCAAAGGTCCACTCACAACAAAGAAGACGAGCATTTTGTCGAGTAGTTTTTTGAGTCTTGGTACAGAACTTCGCTTTCGTTTGCGTCAAATCGTTCGCAGTTTTGGTTCCCCGATCGTACATGTGAGAAAAACGTGCAAAGAAGAAGAACACAATGGTTGGACAAATTGGAGGTGTATTGCGGACTATCTGCTGCCATTGGTGCAGGCTGGTCTCCATTAAGATTTTGGGAAATTTCTGGAGGTTTCTTGACATACGTATGTCACATCTGTCAGAATTTAAAAAGCACTGTCAAAACATTCGGTCTCGTCATTCTCTACGAACATTATGCTCTCAAGGGAAATGTCGTTATTTTGAGTTTTACACAAAATTTGTCATACCGAACACAAAAAAAAATTTCCGTTGATGGCAGCGGCTGCCCTTCCTTCACAACTCTGGACATCGTTAAATTTTTCAAAAACCAATGCGCAGACAATTATTTATGTGCAAAACCAATTCAATACAGCATTTTGCCGAGACAACGGCGTGCACTTTGTCGTTTGGAAGCCAAGCGGTATTGGGAATTTCAATTACTATGAGTGGCAACTTGATTTTTCCCATGCAGTGTTTTGTTAGGCCCTTTTTGATGGTCTACAGTGGATCCTACGTAAAAAGTGCGAGAGTCAAACATTGGCGTAAGAGAGATGAGTTCCTCTCGATTTTGATTGATACATGAATTGATACAGTTTCAGGAGTTGTACCGATAGCAATCTATTGAAACCAGAAACGGAGGTATCCATCAACAATTTCACAATAGTTTACGCAAGGCACCACTGCTACAAGAGGCATGTCGCTTCGGTGTCGCGTTTCGGCGGGATGTAACTTCTAACTTCAGCTGGAGGGCGGCCATCAGTTCGTTGGAGTTCAGGGCTTTGGTTACTTGGTTCGGCCACTTTCCTCTTCTGGTGGAGGTGCTTACGGGCCTCCAACAATATCGAAAGAGCATGTGTTCCTGTGTCAGCGAAATCAACTGAGTACCTGTTTTTTCCACATTTCGTGCAAACCGATTATTAACGGCATGCCTCTTGTAGTAGTGATGCCTTGGCTTTCGTGACTGCATCCATCGCAGGTACAGTCACAGAAACAATAATGTGCCCATGTGGACATGCGTTGTTGGCTTGTGGGTATTTGAAGATTGTTGATCTTGCACAAATGCAGTCACAAATGAAACAATGATGACTCCATGATCCAATGTAGATTCATGTATTACGGGGGTCATTATTCTTTCCATGACTGTACCAGTAAACCAACATTAAAGGCACCCATAGAATTGGACACTCCACGGAGGATCCGATTTCTTCGCATGAAACGCTTTTTGTATTCTTCTGTTGAAGGAGTGGAAGGAATGAACTTATCTTCGTGCACATTCCAATTAGCATTTTGTTATTATTGTTATGATGACATCCCGTTGTGATGTGAAAGTGCCCGAACTGCTATCGTAAACAGAGCTAACAGTGCGACCATCGTCAACGAACGGCATTTGGTCTTGCGGTGGTCAGTTCCGCTTGTTGTGTTGCACAGATGTATCCTGCAGCAAGACGTGCAGACAAACAGTTTGGTCCGTTCTCCCATCACTATGCAGCCGGGAATGCACTGATTCGTACACTCTCGAAACAGTTGGAACAATTTCGGTGCTGTTGTTGAGTTTTCGGTCGTATGAGTGTACGTCACCCGGCGCACCTGTGGACGGCGAGAAAAAAGATAGGTTTGCTGTCATAGAAAATTTTAATGATCAATAGTTGACAAGTACGAGATTCACCCCCACAATAATCCTTAAATTCAAGTTTATCAAAATATGGCGTGAGCTAGCTTCAATGCCCTGAAAAAGCGAGTGCAGTACTGAATTGGAATTTCCCTTTTCAAAAGAGCGTCTTGACAAATGTGTTGTAGCTTATAGAACATAGACCTTCTCTTAAATTTCCTCCCATTTAGGTATTCTTTATCCGATTTCCCACTATCACTCACACTCAGCTTTGAAATAACATCCAGTTTTATGGATAGCTTTGTGTTGCGAAAATTTTATTTCTTTGAGTAGTTTTTTTATTCATTTCCCATTGTTGTAAAACATGTGCGTGTGTACCTATGCTTCTGCTGATTTGGCTACTTTGCCGAAGGTGAGTGCGTAAGTGACAATGGCGAATTCGTCCGAATGTCACGTATGGCCAGTGAATTGAAGGATATAACTCCACGTTCTGTGCGTATGGCTGACAAATGGCCATTTTATGGAACTTTGGAGATCGGCATTGTTTCCAAAATGGGAGATCGCAGCGAATTTTTCTCCTTACTTTACCATATGGCAAATAAGCTCCCAAAATGGGTAGGTACTCTGGGGAATTTAATCAATACCAGAGGCATATAAAAAGGCTCATTTTGGGGAATTTTTGGGGAACCAAATCTTCGAATTGTGACATCGGAGCCCACTTTGGCCAGAACAATTTTGCTTCCTACGGGCATAAGGAACACATTCCATCACCTTGTTTTCTGGAAGACTGCACCTTACATAGACATCACCAGCCACGAGTCAGTTTGAAAGCATTGTCCGAATCGAAAATGGCTGATGTCCATGTTACTTGTTGAAAAGTTGACAAAAAATCGTAGCTATTCGACAAGCGTCTTAAGGGGACGTTTTGATTTTGTTCCTTTGAGGGTTATAGTTATCGTGGACTCTGGAGGGAATCCGTTGGTGCGCATGCGGTATAATCGCAGCAGTTAGAAGTGGGAGCCATTAATTTCTGGAGTGTGATGAGATTTTTTGGAAAGCCATAACGGATAAGATGATTTGGCTGACCTGCGTGCTTATGACGACACACACAACCCGCCAAAATCTTCGAAAGGAGTTTAATATTAACTCAGGCGCCATATGGAATAAATGGCAACATGCAACATGCGCCGCAAAATATCATGACACTCGTGTGAGGCGCGTGAAGTTGCGTCAAGCTCTGTTGAAATTATGCGGATCCGGTCTTTGCCACACCTTGAAAATTTCTCCAAAGTACAGGGACTGTTGTTTCACTCTGTGCTCAGACACCATTCAGAATATTCATGTTATCGTGGGCGACAAAATACACTGCAAATTTGTATGTAACGTTTCGCGTTGAAATGCATTTAGCCAGGTTGAAATTTGATGCATGGTCATTGAAGCCTGAGCCTGACCGTTGGAATTCCTCAGCAACGTTCGACTACTTTTGGAAGACCCTATGCTCATACTGGGATTGTAATTATCCATTGGATCTTTCGCGAATCTCACGGATCTTTGTCGCTGAGGAACAACATGTTAGATCCTATTTTGCTGAGATACTGCAGCTTTGGGCCAGAGAGATCTCCAGGTGCATTGATAAATTGGAGGGTTTATGGAGAGTTTGGTTACGATTAGGTAAACTCTCCGAGGGGCGTTTGGGCGAAAAGTGACGCTGTGAGGGCTGCTTGTCAATTTTAAAGAACTTTCCTGGACGGAACCGTGGGTTAAAAGTTGGAGGGTTATCAAACTCTTCCGAAAAAGGCCTAGTGACATTTGAGGGAGCCCGTGAAACTTCCTATTCAAATACTCATATGAGCGTTTTAAAACGCACAAGGTTCTGTCAGTGTAACGTTTTTTCCAGATTCGAATAGATACACTCTAGATCACGCACTGAAAAAATATCTTAAAATAAGACAGCAGCTGTCTGAAACATTGCTGTAATCTCTTAGTTTAAGACAAGAACCAATTTTTAAGATAATATTGCGTCTGAAAATATTTAAGATAGGTTGAAATGTTTAATCCTGTCTTATAATTTTCTCTTAATTTGGATTTGGAATCTTAAATTCAGATACCGCATGCGAATTTAAGATTTTCAGACAGTTTTGGCCTTGTTTGCGCTGTCTGAATTCCAAGCTGAATTTCAGACAGTTGTGCGCAGCGCCACAAGTGGCGGAACCAGAAAACAAAACGAGCAGATCCTGGCGTGGCGTCCTTCAACTCAGCAGCCGACATGTTTTGTGCTTCAGCGAACAGCGTTGCCGTCGTCGCCGTCAAAGAAGTCGCCGTGGCGTTCTGGCCTTCCCCACACGCACTCATCACACTTGTTCAGCAAGGTGAACGAATTTCTGCCCAAGTGAAACGGACGTTGACAGATGGAGATCTCTTTGTTTTGCGAAAACATCTGTTTGCCGTCATCGTCAAGGTACGGATGGAAAATTGATTTTGTTTGGTCAGAAATTCAACGCGCAAATTTTTGCAAGGTTTTCTGGGGCAGTCTGTAATTTGACCAAGTCAGGTTCGTCTATCGCCATCGAAAAAACATCTGCCGTCCACGTCGCTAATTTTTTTGCATTTGAGCGCCTTTCTTTTTCCAGCACTTGTTTTGCGGCAGGCAGGAATTTGGCACCCCACTTTCGTAGGCGACACTCTTTCACAGCGGATGAAAATCAATGCGTCGCACGCCCCTTCTCTTGGCTGGGCGAGTTGTGACTGACTCAAGCTCTGGTCCGTGTCACAGCATTTCTGGAACCGGAGGGCCCGCCCGGGTGTGTATTTTCGAAACCGACCGAAATCGCAGGTTGCACTGACGTCATTGCAACAAAATCCTCATTTACACACCACAAAATAGGGACAAACGAAAATTATAAAAGCCATTTCATCCTGACCTCTCCATTGACCTGCTCTTGGTTTCCTTTCCCAACCTTTCCAAACCTCCCTTGACCTGCTCAGAATCGGTTTTCCAAATCTGTGATGCAATAATGTGGAATATCGGCCCGACTTCTCCCACTTGGGGGACTGTTCTTTTTCCTTTCACGGCGTGGTTACTCCGATTCATCGGATTTCCGGTTGCGCCGGCAGTCTTTAATTTTTTTTTTTTTTTTTTTGGTTTCCGCCTCCCGCCTTGTGTCCCCGAGCCGAAAAATGCAAAAAAGTCCCCCAGCCAGGACAATTAAAAAAAAAAATCGATTCCTGCTGGAATCGATCCCCATATGACAGATGAGTTGTCCAGTGCCTTGACCACCAGTCACCAGACCACCGATATGCAGCTGCCGAAATTTGCTTTCGAGTTTGCCTTTGATCAAATGTGCTTTCAAGAACGTCTGCATAAAAAGTGACGCACACCTGCGATTCGGCAGGTTTCGAAAACAAGCCGCCCGGGTGATGGCATTGCCATTCTACGACTTTAGCGGGTCCTTAAAAGGGCCGTTGGTTTCTGTGTGACTGCGTGCCTGCGTTCATCACCTCGTCATATTTCCTTCGGCATCAACTCCGATTGCTTGTGCTTGTAGCCGTTCTGCATGTTGTGCCAAAACTGGTCCTGATTGGGTGGTCCCTGAAAACCGGACAGCCGGACAGGACCTCCGGACTGACCCAGACGGGTTAGGTTAGGTTAGGATAGTCTATCCTGACCGAATCTTAATCTAACCCAACCTAACCCGTCCGGGTGTTCGGCGTTCCGGCGGTCCTGTCCGGCAGTCGGATGGTTTCAGTCGCCAACTCTTTGCTTGTTGAATCTGCAAATTGCTGGCCTTCTTCAGGAACTCCCAATAACCATTCCTTTCTGAAACGCCATAACTTCCGTGCCATGAGTCATCATCCCTTTTCAAGAATAAAACCGACTGCCAGTCGTGCCGATGCCCGTGAAAAATGCATAATTGCAGGTTCAGTGGCCCCACCCGGCTGACGCACGTCTGCCGGTTTGTTTTCTCGGACATCGATACCGAATTTGCCGATGAAGTCAATGCGAAAGCAATCAGACAAGCATAAAATAATGAATTTGTTTGAAGCTCGTGGAAGGCATCTTGATGTTGGAAAGAGAAAGAAGAAAGAGCAGATAAAATAATCTGCTCTTTCTTCTTTCCGCAAGTTTTTGTCAAAAGCGAAAAGCACGGCTGGTTCAAATATACAATGAGACCAAATCGGTTCATTATACACAAATCAAACAAAATAAATTTTCAATCCGTACGTTCATAGACCATTTTGTCATTCTGAAAAAAATTTGGTTGTTCTCAGAAACTAGAAACGTTTTCGAAAAACGCCAAAATTTGGTCTTGGAGGAGGACTTGGATTTGGGGAGAGTTTTTTCAAAGATAAAAATTACAAATTTTTCACACAATGAAAGAACCATCTGACCCTTTTGGAGCAGGTATGAACAAAATCATGAAGTGGACGTGTTCTTCCTGTATTTTTTCAGCCTGCGGAATGCCAAAATGCTCTTTTTGAATCCTACCTAAACATTTTGTTTTCAAGAGGAAGGATTTTGTGCAGGTGGGTATATTCCTGCACATGAATATGCAGGTAGGTATATTCCAGCTTTTTTTATTAAAACAATTTAAATGAGTCTGCAGTTCCAAATTTTCCAAAGTTTTAAAGAACATGTTTCTTTATTTGATGTCCCTGCTTTTGTTGGCTTCGTTAACTCGCAGTGTTTGGAAAATCCAGAGGACCTGTCAAGTTCGGTCTTTTTAAAGCAGCAGTTGAGTCAACTGGTCAAGATGTGGTCAAAAGGCTGTTTGCGGGATCCGATTTATGAATGGAAATACAGGTGGAGACTCCATATGACCAATACCATTTTTTTCTTCAGGTTGGAAACTACCTACCTACCTATTTTAAAAACCTTTGGTGACTAATTTTTTACCTATACCCAAATACTGACTTTTCCCAACCTATCAAAAATAACCAAACCGAACCTATTCAAGGAGACATCCAGGGAGTAGGCCTATCCAGGTGTTAGGAATGTGTGAATCGGCATTCGAATCGAATCCATGTTGTTCGAATCTCGAATCGAATCCGAATCCATTGCCCAGTTTCAAATCGAAGCATTTTGAATCGTCCAAGATTCGAGATTTTCGAATCGAATCTTCGAATCGAATCAAGAGTTGCACAGGCCTGTGACTACCTACTGGATTTCTTTGAACAGTTGCAATTCCCGATTCTCGATCATGGAATGTATGTTGGTTGTTGCCATTCGCATTTTAGTGCCGCAGGCAGAAGTTTTAAATCTTTTCGAATCCTAAAATTTTCTCGAATCGAATCCTCTCGAATCGAATCCCAAAAATTCGAATCTGTAATCATCTTCGAATCTTGTTTTTCCTTCGAATCGAAGCGAATCTCGAATCTTTGAATCGAATCGCACAGCCCTACAGGTGTCCACATTTTTGGGAATGCCTTCAGAGCGGACCCTGCATGGTGCAGTGTCGCTGAAATTGGAAAAAACATTTTGAATTTTTTTTTGTGAACACGACTTTCGGATTGTGCGAGAACGTATGGTACCAACAGGTTGGTACCTTCCCTGCGAGCACTATAAGGCTGCGGTTTGCCGGTTTCCTGCAATCATCTGCAGCTCTTCGGGCGAGTTATTTTTTAGATCCGGAGATTTGCGAAAAGGTGCCTAATTTAGCCGTTGTTATAACAAGTAGGCCTAATAATGCAGGATATGCCTACCATGTGCCAAACCTTCTTGTGAACCAAAATCTCTGATTTCAAATAAAGATATTTTAGTTTGGTGTTGGTTGTGTGCTTGTGCACTTTTGTGTCCTTCGCAGGGAAATAGGTAGCACAAAATTTACCCACAGAGGCCAACAACTCTTGGCTCTCATTTGCAGTATTGCAGACCAACAGAATATGGGTGAGTGAGCATACCTGTTGTGCAGTATCTTGGTTCCCAGGTGCAGTGTTGTAGGCCTAATTGTTTTGAGTTCGGACATTCAATACAGGCCCAAAGAATAGTTTATTCAATTAGATTGCTGCTAATACTCGGTTTTCCAAGTGATAGCATATTGTAGGTGGGACCAGGCAGGTGATTTATCAACTATGTAATCAAAGACCGAACAGGGCTTCACCTCCTCATTTTTTGATTTTTTTTACTCTTTATCAAAAGCAATTCATTGTATCAGAATCACATGGATTCTCCATATTTGTACTGCACGAATTGTGACTTTTCATCATGCAGAAAACAATTGCTGCTCTCGCATATGCGTAATTCGCATATGCATGAGAATAGATTTGTCCTGAATTGCTCTGTGTGTGGATCCACCTGCAGATCATGGAAGTCATTTAAGAAACATGTTTACAGTCATCCTGAGCCTGAGATTAACGAAACAGATGAGGCAGCAGCAGGTTTTGAATTCGGGGATGACAATAATGATACACACGATGATGATATGGACATTGGTAAGTCACCTTCGCAGGAAAACCAATCTTAAATGTGCATAACTCAGGTCAACTTGACAGTCAGGGGATGATCCAATTTGTTTCAAAGCAGTACCTACATATCCCTGTTCAAAAAATAATTTCACCTTAAAATTAATGTAATTTCATGATTGATATCCCCTTTTCCTGGTGGACAAGAATTGGACTGGCCTCCTCAGCATGTGAATAATTCACTTTATTTTTCAAGTTTCCTGCTTTGTGTTAATTTACAAAGCAGTTTACAAGCAAAGATCATATGGTTACATACTTACGAATGACTGGATGGGTAGGTATCTGCCTACGAATGACTGGTTGCTTGTAGGTACTCAATGAAGGGGAGTTATGCTAAACTGATTCAACTCGGGGAAGATGCTGATGTGCTTGTTTTCGATTTGTGAACACAAGTTTGGTATGCGACCGAGATGTAACAGATTCGATTTGTTCGATGATGTTTTGCTAATAAAACGATTTTAGAGTCTACACATACCTACCTACCTGTTGCACAAGTTCATATGTGTAAGTACATTTTGGACGACAAAGTCGTGACACTCATCGTACCTACCTATTTATCGCATCAACTGGAACTTGTTTTTTTCCTTGCACAGCCGACTCTGCACTGGCTTCAAGAGCTCGCTTCATGTTCTAATAGTTCTGGGCTTTGACATGATTAACAATTTGCTTGGCTTCTTTAACAATCCACAATCTATAGGTGCTTACCTTTATGTTTTTACGTCTTTTCAGCCTGTAAAACCCCCTGCCTCTATTTTGATATTTTGTACTTCTCGACATGGATAACCTGCCTTCAAAGGCAGGGCTCCACGACGGTCATCTGAATGCGGGAACGATTGGCTTTTCATGACAACTCAAAGTTCCAAATTTTGCAACTGCATGGCAGCAAATGATCTGAGCGCTGCTCATCTGGAGGGCTGCTGGGCGAAGCTCACCAGAAATTGGATTCTGAGGCGAAGTCTCAGCTTGCTTCCAAAATGCAGACCCCCCTCCAAGGAGCCTGCGGTCTGGGGGGCGTAGCCCCAGAAGCTGAAGAAATTTTATA
>JASGXE010006636.1:0-20888 GCA_030068105.1 Sinentomon sp. SZTP_YWyxl | reverse complement strand
TGAGCATTTACCCCCATTTTCGAATCTTTACACCACTGGGATATCGACATCAAGTCCTCCTGGAGGATCTGCCGATCATTAGCAGTCTATCTGTCTGTACAAAACGCAGTCATCGGCAAAGAGCCGCACCTGCGACTTTATACCGTGAGCTAAGTCATTTATATATACACAATAAACAATAATGGTCCAAGTATACTGCCTTGGGAACACCAGATGGCTCTGGGAGAGGGTCAGAAAAGTGATCTTCAATCTTGACAACTTGGGTTCTGACAGAGAGATAGCCGTGATGATATCCCTTCCCACATGCAGATTTTCCCTCTCAATAACGAAATTATTTTTGTGAGAGAAAACGTTGTAAAATCATATTGTCAGACTTCAGAAAAGACACGGAATGTTCCAAATCGCTCATGGTTCCAAATTTATGGGAAGAAAATGGCGTTCCAAGAACACGTCAGGTGTTCCGAAAAGAACACCTCCATCTAAGCCCATGTTAAAATGGTGTTCCATTAGAAAAGCCACGATTTCACGGAGCCAAACAGTGTTCCGAATAGAACACTCCAAGCCAATGTTAAAAATGGTGTTCCCAAGGTGTTCCGTACCAAAACCTCATGTTTATAGTGGTCACCTTGGTGAACAAATTTCAATTTGATTTCTTTGCAAAAATTCTCCGAAATACCCTCGCATGTGAACAATGCGTTTCACAAATTTTTCATTGCGACTTTTATACAGAGTGACCCAAAAGTCTTTGACCACAGGAAAAATGTTTGAAACTTTCGCTTTGATCCAACCGCGGATGTCAAGACCTTTTTTTATCATAAACTGTCGTCCCATATAAAGTGGGGACATTCGTGGAGAGCTGGAAAAAGTCTCGACCTAAAAAAATGATTAAAGCACCGGATTTTTGTAAAAAATCCATGCTGCAGAAATTAAAGGTCCTCTTTAAAAGCGAGGTCAAAATCTGACACCTGTGGAATGCCATGTTGCGATCTGACGCTTTGATTTCTACCGCCTGCATAAGAGTAAAAAGAAAGAAAAAACGTTTCTGAGACAACGGTTAAATGAGAAAAACACATGTGTGGGTACATTAATTCCGCCGCCACTTACATCAGTGGTTGGAGCCAGGAAAGTTTCAGATCACAAACTGGTAAAAAAGCAAATTTCCATTTTTCCTATGGCCAAAGACTTTTGGTCTACCCTGTATATTTCCAACTGTGGAAGACATCCAATGGAGAACTAACCTGGCCAGACGCTGACGGACTTTTGTATGGTTCACCGGGTCCCATTGACCCGTTGGGGATCCGTCCCGAAGGGCCGCCTGCCGAGCATCCCGAGCCTCCAGCACCGACCCCGTTGACGATGCACGGAGATGAGACGCCGCTGCGCCCAGGTCGGGATGACTTGCTCGGTGTGCTGGGTGGGTATTCCTGAAAATAAAAGATGATGGATATGAACGCATAAAGTCCGGCTGTTTGGTTCTAGTTTATTGCTCGGCCGGACACACGCAAAAGGATAGGGCACCCGGAGACAAAGCCCGAATTCCAGCGGAACAAACACGAAATTCCACGAAAAAAAATGGTGCACATCTTGACGACCATCAAGTATCAAATTGGCCAGAAAATAGCGGTTATCGGTGACAGCCAGGCATACCTATATCGCGTCCCGTGAAACAATATCTGTATGCCTTTCGGAGATGCATAAGCTAATCCTCTTTTTACCTACATTGGTGTATTATGCTGCTTCAATAGCTGGTCATGATGGGCAAGTACAGATGTCTTTAAGGTGGAGTAGATGAATCAAATAAGATTATAGTGCACACCGGCTTCACAGTGGGTCTCTTTGTCAAAGAAAGGATTGCCGATGGATGATCTAAAGGTCAGAAGGTTCTCAAAGCTGCGTGGCAATAAAAGTCATCACAATCTCATTTCTGCTGCACCCTTTGCGCTGTGAACGATTCAAACCTTCAAACATTCATACAACCGCTGTGCTAAACAATCATGCGGTACCATTATCTTTCCACACCCAACCCGCGAGATGATATGGAAATGGCATGATTGCCAAGAAGCAGTTTTATGAACGCTTCCAACGCGATATTTCTGACCATCCTGAATTTCCGATGATTTTTTTTTCATGATTATGTTGGCCAGTGAACATGAGTTGCAATCCGAGGAAGGGAAACCTTGGAGGTTTTCACTGACATGTTAGAAGGAACGAAGTATGTAGATGCCTTGATGGAAATAGCCCTTTTTATAAATTGAGCCAAAAGACGGAGGCCACAATGTGTGGAGACAAAACCGCCATGAAGGAGACAGACCATGCCAGGAATTCGGAGACAATTCTATCCTGGAATGTTTTCATGAAGACGAAAGCGGTCTTCAAATCACCACTTCAAGAGGCAAAAGAAAAAGGCCCAAATCTAATCAGGTTAAGAGAGAGTCGAGGAAAGAATATTGGACCCATAGCTATTTGGCAGGAAATCAACAATTTCCGGCCTCGTGGCCAGAGATCTCGAAACGGCCCGCAATTGTTTCAAAGCCGACCATTCCAGTTCGACTCGCAGGACTCATGGAAGTGACCGCCAACGAGACATTTGCGGTTTGATAAACAAACGTACGCTGTAAAAATTTTTGTTTCGTTCGGCAAAAACAATGCACGAAAGTTGGGGACTGGTATGCATTTTGAAACGGATTGTGAAATTTGTTTTCTGAATGGCTTACACGGGGGAAAAATGGAATACTTAGCAGAAGTGAACGTGGCATAAGCCATATTTCAAAACGTGTTTTAACAGTGTACGGATTTTTGCCATAAAACCACGAGAAAGAAGGGACAGGGGGAAATCTATCGCGTTTTTCCTTGTGTTGAAATTCAAAGTATTTCAATCGAAGACAAACACTGTGTAGGTTAGAAAAAGACATGTGGGGAACTAGAAGGCAATAACACCATACGTATCAGGAGTCCATTTTCTTCGGCTGAGCTGGCATAGGTACACTGTGAAAATATAATCAAAAGGCACATTGCGAAAAGTTAGGTTCTGCCGATTGCTTGCGCTTGGATTTGCAAAGCGTATTTGAAGGTTCCAAAAAAGCTATACTCCGAAAACTAATACAGCTCACAAAAATTGATTCAAAAATTATGTATTGAATATGGATTCACAATATAGAAATAAAAGAATTCAATTTAGACTTATGGAGAGAGTGAAATTGGTGTATACAGTCGTTGCAAAAAACCTGAAACAGGGGGAATGGGAGATGATGATTTCCATTTGCAAAATACTTGTTACACATATGGAGACGTAATGGAAGAAGGTGATTCCCTTTTGCAAAATGCTTGTAACATATATTGGCTTAGATGGGACAACAAACCAAACAAGAATCTGTCATTATCACGGCGATCACATAATGATTCTTGTTTGGTTTGTTGTCCCATCTAAGCAAATACGAGGTGTTACAAGTATTTTGCAAAGGGAAATCATCATCTCCCATTCCCCCTGTATATGTAAAAGGTTTTTTGCAACGTAACTACTCCTCATTCCACTTGAAGATATGAGCTAAGAACGCTCCCAAGTGTGCTCATGCAGCGTGAATTCAGAATTCTGCCAACAATGAAAACTCGGTCGAAAACTTCATTCTCGGCATAGAAATTAAAGTTTTTCTGCGTATTAAAATTGAAGAATATGAAGCATTCTCAGCTCATATCTTCAAGTGGAATGAGCTGTATTTGTCCTAAAAAACCAACACTTCGTTTTTTGCAGTGTAGAGCTAGCAAGATCAGGCGATTAATGAGGCGGCAAAAATGGAACCAGATTGCCATCCAATAGGTAATGGTCATTTCCACATATCCATTTCAAAGTCCATTTTGAAGGTGCGGAGTATATGGAAAAGGAGGCAAGGCAGTCCAACAATCGAACAGAGGGCCAAAACCGATTATGACCAATGGTGTGGGATAATGCAGATTTAAGGAACAGACCCGCAGATGGTTTAGTCATATACCTATGCTTTGAAAGGGTTAAAAGACAGGCAAATACCGAAAATATCGAAATTGGTTTGAACCATGACCGGAAAGAAATCACAAGTAGATGCATCCCGTTGGCGAAAAGAATTATGGGACTTCCGAAGAAAAAATCGAAAAGAAAAAAGAAAAAAAAATAATTTTCTTTTCATTTGATTTCCATTTTAAAAGCACTGTTGCAACTCTGCAGAAAACCAGCACGATTTAATCATTCAAGACACACCACTTATACAACGTTTCCCAAAAGTTACTTGATAATCCCTGCGATTTGCTAGTTTACAATCTACTCTTGTGGGGCAGATTGTGGGCCGCCTCCGCCGCCTCCGCTCGTCTCCGCCGCCTCATTTGCTCAAATTTAGGAGGCGGCGGGAAAAGGAACCGAGGCTGCGGGTTGAAAAAATGAGGCGGCGGAGGCGACGTGTGCGGCTGAGGCGGCGGTTGGCAGGTATTCCGAACAGTTACCGGGGAAACCCTAATTAGCTTTTTTAAATTGATCCATAACTAAGATGATGAAAAAGTGATGCTCAAGAGCAACGATCAATGTTCAGGCAGCAAAAACAATTGAAGTGTGCACTTTAAGGCCGCGCAGCGGCCGTTACAGTGGTCAAAGGTCATTGCTGGGATTGGCGGCCGAAGGTCGCAGGGGGCGAAGTCCCCAAGTCCTCCTATAGGCTTGTGGAATACCACATCCGTATTGCCCACTGCTTTGTCAAAATGCAACAATGGAATATTAATTCGGTTGTTCTTCGATCTGATAACACATATTTTTGAAATGAAAATTTCGGGGAATAGAATAGAAAGTTTTCTCTGCATTGTTGAGTCAAGGATTAACCATCATATAGCAAACGATAATGGTCCTATTTTAAGCCAAGACTTGTCTGAGACTCGACTTGAGTCGTTGGTGTTTTGTGATTGTGGGGAAGACTTCGCACTGGATTTCATTTGCGTTATATCAGCAATCAATAAAACAGCAACGACTAAGTCTAGTCTCATCTAAGTCACGTCTTAAGAATCGGACCAATGTGTGAAAGCCTAATTTAGAAGAAGAGAGTCAGGAGATAGGAGATCAAAGTGCATGCAGTTTTGGTTGGAAAGTAACTTCCATCGGTTTAAAAGGAATGATAAAGAAAATAAAGAAACGAAGAAAGCTTACCAGTCGGTTTCGTTACGGGCATGATTTTACACCGATTATATATTCCGTGCACCCTTGAGGTCTTTGCTCATGCAGAATCAGTGGAGTTTAAACTCAAAAGAGACGCGTGATGGATATTCAGTTGAAAACTATCCTTGTTCGTAAATGCCATTTCAAATTTTCTTGTGCAGAACTTTGGTTTGAGCTCGCGTTATTAGGCCCAACATGGTGGTTGAAAAGATCCATTAGAACGAATTCAGTGCAGGTTTTAAACCCCACCAAAGCCTTTCCAAATAAACACGCTTTGTGTCAGATCGGTGGAAACTTTCATGCATACATGCACCCATCATGCACTGCAGCTATAACGAAAAAAGCTCTCCTGATTCCACTTTTTTGGGCGGACTTCTTCTGTTTGAAATCGTTTTCATTTTTATTTGAAATTTTTCATTTTTTAAATTTTTATTTTTATTTTATGATCATCTTAATTTATTGCGAAATTTTCATTTTATATTTTCCATATTTTTCAAAGTTTCATATTTTTCAATTTCATTTTTTTTTAATTTCAATTTCTTTTCACCTTCGCTTTATTTTCATTTAAACATTTTGCATTCCGCAAAAATTTTCATTTCCGTTTCGCTTTCTTTTAGGCAGTTTTTCATTTAAAATGTTCATATTTTGCATTTGCAAATTCGCATTCTTAAAACTTTCATTTCCATTTTGCTTTAATTTTTAATATTTTTTCATTAAAAATTCCATTTTCATTTTATTTTCATTTTAAAATCACTGTGGCTGAAGAAAAAAACAACAAAACATCCCATCGTTGCATTTTTATCAATGCACAGCAGACAATGTCGAAGGGCTCCCTGGTATAAAAGGCTATTTTGAAGTCGAATTATGGAACGTTCGGTTGGGAAACATTTCCCGTGCAACCAAAACATGTAAAAATGCGATGCATCGGGCCAGTCCAAATCTTTTTAAAATCATGGCGGTGTCAACCGAGACCGCCATGATTTTAAAAACCTTTACCTTTTTCAATGTTCTCAAGTGTGCTGAGAAAGACGCCAGAAATCATGCGCGGTGTCAGCCGAGACCTCTAAAGAATGCTCTCGAGTGTGCTCAGGGAGCCACCAGAAATCATGCGCAGTGTCAGCCGAGGCCTTTCTAGAATGCTCCCGGGAGTGCATTATAGAGAGAGATAGCCACCGAGAAATCATGCGCGAGGTAAACCGAGTCATCTTTAGAATGCTCTCGAGTGTGCTTAGAGAGTCACCAGAAATCATGCGGTGTGTCAACTGAGATCTCTTTAGAATGCTCTCGAGAGTGTTTAGAGGACTATAAGAAATCATGCGCTGTTTTTAGCCGAGACCTTTTCTAGAATGCTCTCGGGTGTGCATAGAGAGACACCAGAAATCATGCGGGATGCCAACCGAGACTTCTTTAGAATGCTCTCGAGTGTGCTTAGCTAGCCAACCGTAACATGCGGGGTGCCAACTGAGATCTCTTCAGACTGTGAAGTGTGCTGAGAGAGCCACCAGAAATAAATGTGCGGTGTCAACCGAGACCTCTTTAGAATGCTCTCGAGAGTGTTTGAAGAGCCAGTAGAAATCATGCCCGGCCTCAACCGAGATTTCTTAAGAACGCTCGCGCGTGTGCTTAGAGTGGCACCTGAAATCACGCTTAATGTCTACCGAGACATATTTATAACGCTCTCGAGTATGTTTAGAGAGGCAGCTGAGTTAATCTCGAACTATGATTTAACCGGAACCCATTTTTAAAATCATACTGTGGCATCGGCGGCTCAACCGAAAACCCATTACACCTCGTAGAAACAGTAAGCCCACATCGAACAATTATGGCGGATTATGCATATTCCTTATGCCAGTTATGAAATTTCCCAGGCATAATGAAATAGCAGACCTTAACAGAATTCCGAAATTTATTCACCTGAAACAGAGACCCAGCCTTCAACTGCATGAGACTGCAAAGAAGAACCCAAATATGGCCTGGAGCAAGCACTTTTCATCATCCGCTGCGCGTAGCAAGAAACAGTAACTACAGTATCTTAATTAAAAATCAGCCTAATAGCCTTTTTCAGTGCATAGATTCTCGAGAAAATGACTTCTCAAGAGAAATATCCTTCGGCGTCATTATCCTATCTGGCTGAAGACACCCGCCTCTACTGCTCAGAGCCCAGGCGCTTGCAAGGTACATTCTCAGTTCCAGCAACCACAATGTAGGTTCTTTTTTTAGCCTTTGAGAATATTCTGGCGAGGATTACGTGATCTATTGCCTTTCGTCTTTGAAACAGCTTAAATTCGTAAAGCCGGCGCTTTCGCCCTTTAAGGCCAACCGATCCAGCCATGCATAAACCGCGACGAAATTTTAGACGATGGCGATCTACGCGACGAGCTCGAATGCAGTTCGTAAAAACTGAACCTGTCTCGTGCGGGGTTAGCCAGTCTGTGCCGACGATCTCAAACTTCAAATTCTTTATGTAGGAAAGTTTGTGATGCTGCTTTTAACATTTAGGAAAAAATAAAGAGCATAGGAATATGAAATGTTGTTTATTCACATTCATAAGCATATGCGCTTCAATTGCGCAATTTTATACAATGAGGATTTTGTAAGAGATAGCGCACATCCTCTTCAAATTGGGGCTCTTTGTCATTTCCAAATTAAGGATTGGTCAATCTCTCGGAGTCGAAATGATTCCGAAGCCGTCCTGACGAGAAATCCCCCCATAGATTCTGCCGTGTGCGCGATTGAATCCCCCGTTGGTAAAAATTTTGTCTCCAAGATATTGCACCCAAAATGATCCCCAAACTTAAAAATTTCTTCAGCTGCTTGTGCTGCGCCCCACCAGACCCCCCACCAGAAGCTCTTCCTCTTGAAACTCAGCTGGGGTTCCGCCCCCAGACCTCCAAAATGCTGTGCCAGTGTCCAGCACCTTCCGAGAAGAATGCCCCCGCGATAACTCGAAATTTCCCCCCCGGCCCCCTGCACCGCTGAGCGTCGGGTTCCGTTTTTGCTCATGCCAATCATGCTCGGAGAAGCCGATGATGATGGCCATCCACGGAGCAAAGACCCCTTCCCGATGATGACCCACAGGTCTACAAAGCTATCAGATTGGCGTAGATTTTCCGATCTTTATCATTATTTTCTGTTGCTCAATCTGGTCCAATAAGGTTTCATGCATTTACCCCTTGGAAACAAACTGCTATGCAACCCAACAACGGAAAATTATTGGGATTGCATGTCATGGAGAAAAAGGGGTGATTTTGACACTTCGTCTTTTGAACGGTATTTCAAGATGTCGGGCAGGTGGTTTTTTCAAAACATCAAATAACGAGGTAATGTGACTCCCAATATCGTATAAGCGCCACAAATCGCACACCTTCGCACATTTTGCGGCGCATGCTAGATTAGGAATGACATCCCTCCGTGCTTTACACGTAAAAGCTTTTGTAATTTTACATATTGCAAATTAATTACAAAAAAATAACATAATTTTTTCATGATAGCAGTTTTGCACCATGATGAAAAGACACCGAAGCCGATCCTCGGCCCCAACTCAAGGACACATGAAGAGCGAGTGGGGGGAAGAAACGGTCCAGACAAAAATCTAATCAAGTCTCTGGAATGTTGGATTTGAAAAATTGCAATCACCGGAAAACAATTGCCAAGCGTTTCAGCAATCACATCAGAAAATATTCCTCGGAGACAGAGAAAAGTATGAGTATAAAACAGTTTCGGAAGGGAATATAAAATACATGATTGAGTCTTCCCTTGAAGAAAAACCCCAAAGACTTGAAACCAAAGGTTTCTATTCGAAGTCAGCACTTGCATAATTCAGTTGGCCCAGCACGAGCCCATAGCGGAGTTGATCAGCCGGTTCAAATCTCCAGCAAAAATCATGCGTGATAAGGATCAGCCTGCAGGTCCTGAAAGGACTGTCAGTCTCACTGAGCAAGTCCACTCTGCTCATTGTTAGGTTTGCATGAAAAACGGTTCCTTACCAATTGATGCAACCTATAATATTCCGTTGTCCTTTTTCTGCAAGCCTTTGAGACATCAGCAAGTAAAATGGCTTCACAATTCGTTCATGATAGGTACCCATTAGGGACGTACATAGGTTAGACTGAGCTATAGGCCAGGTTTGGCTTGGTTAGGTTTGGTTAGACTTGGTCTATAACTAGCTTCTAACCAATCTAACCTAACCTAATTTAACAAAATCTATCCTAGCATGCATGGGTCCCAATAGAAAACGTGTTACCGACGAATGAACTGCCGTAAAATGTCCCCCGCGGCATTTGTTCCCGGATACTTGGACTGCAATAGAAAAATGTTACGGATCAGATCCGGAAGAGGGTTTTTGCGACTCACCCCGTACAGTCAGATCCAATAAAAGCTTGAACGATATCCGGCAGCGCAGAACCCGAAATCTCGGTCGCATAATGCAGTCACGTATTCGCACGGTGGGTATTCATACAAATATAGGGAAATGTGAGCCACGCTTCAGGCCTCATATACCTATACGCCCAGCATGAATCTACCTTTTTTAGCACAGGGACATTCGAATTTATTAAACTCGTGTGCGAATGTGGAGGGTACGGCACGGATTCCGAATGGCACTTTGAATTTAGCGTATAAATCGCACTTTGTCTGAAGGGCTCTCAGTGTGTGAAGCTCCAGCGCCACATGGGAGATGGCAGCACATGCTTCTAATATGCACCGGGATCCTTCAGTTCATTTGAGTTGGCAGATTTCCAACGGCCGTATTTTACAAATTCTGTTTACCGAAAGAATATCTGGAACTCGCGCGTCGTTGCCAAAGGGTTGACAACTGTAAAGAATTCGATACGCTTAAAATAACTATAGGCCTTCAGGGAGAAAATGAAATTTGGTGAGTTTGGGAGAAGAGAATTCACGCACGGGAGGGGAATTTCGAAGCCAAGTTGGCACACAGAAAACAAAACAATCGCGCAAACCGTTCGCAAAGTAAAATAGGACGGGAGACTGTCACTTTTCATTTAAAAGATTGGAACACTCAAGCTGGTTTTGTTAGATGGAGCTGGAATGTGCGACCATGTTACAGATGAACTTGCATTCTGTCTCACTTCTCTTCCTTCCAATGAGAAGGATGAGGTCAAAACTCTCAGAATTACTTCGTCATTTTTGCTTGTAAAAATATCACTATTAGCAACTGAATATTTTGGTGGCATTTTTCGATAAATTTATAGCAGGCATACTCAAGACCGAGACTGTCAATCGCAACCCAATCAACAAGATAAATAGTCCCCTCAAAACCCAATCTGCACAAGATACAACGCCACCTCAAAACCCAATCCACAAGATAGATCGTACTCTCCTAAACACAATCTGCTGGCCGACTAAAACCCAGTCTACAAAATAGAACTTTCTATCAAAACCCAATCCGCAGGACACGGCGTCCACTAAACCCCAATCTACAAGATAGAGAACCCACTTGCAACTGTTAGCGGACCTTTTTCATTCAGCAGAGCTTCCCAAAACGAACCCCCACTACAGCCTCATAAAAAACAATGAAATCGGACGAATCCAAACTAGCACGAAAGTGCGTGACCTGTCAGAAATGCGGCCATCATCTCCTCGGTCACCGCAACGATCTGAATTCGGAGAAATGCTGCCGTCCTCTATCTACTCGCATTCTGCCCATTCCACCACACGCCAATCACGTTTTAAATTTGACGCGGAAAAGTTATTTCGTTGAGCGAAAGTTTGCGATAACTTTGTTCGGATTGAAATGGTCTGCTTGGATTTCTTCCCGAAATATCCTGCCGAATATCCGGAAAAGTCAGGACTGGCAGTGGTCAACCGGTAAGAGTGTCAGCAAAATTAGCTTTCGTCAGCAAAATTACAGGAACGAGGAATTGGTTATGAGGTTGACTGCTATCCGAAAGGGAGTCCCACATCCACATCAGATCTCAGCCGAAGTCTATTAGGATGCCATCAAGCGTGCGCGAAGTTGACTTGCCCACAATCTTGGCAGCCAAAGGATTGGCCTGCAGATATTGCGCGCCTTCCGATATGGACGTTTCTGCAGTCGATCTTTGATTTTTCGTTAGTGAGAAGGTGCGAAAAGTTAGGGTTCAAAATAAAAAAGGATTCTGTAACAGGCTCAACTGCACGCTGGGTCCAAAGGAAAACGACTTCGGTTTGAGTTGCCCGTGTGTGACAAGGTCTTCTTACTTTCATTGAAAACTCTCGTCTCTCTCGTCGATACGACTCCTCACGCTATGCGCTGGGTAAGAGCTATGTAAGGTTAGGTTAGGAGGTTAGGTTACATTTAGCCCAATCCACGCTAACCTAACCTAACTTAACCTAACCCAACCACACCTGGAGATCTCAAAATGAATGCAGAGCCCCATTGCTGAGCAGAACAACCCCTCCCCTCCTTGCGCGACACCATTCAACGTGACGCGTAATAATCACTAATCTCTCTGGCCGGTTGGGATATGTAAACACGCGTCTGGGAACCATTTTCTCCTGAATCCTAGAAAACAGTGTCGAAAATGATTGAGCGTGGAATTGTGGTAAGTTTACACTGGCAACAATTTCATTCAACATGTGGAAGCAACATGTGGTGTTCCACATTGTTGTGTTTTCATAGACTGGTAAATCACTTGGAGCAAAATACAGGGTTGC
This sequence comes from Sinentomon sp. SZTP_YWyxl, assembly GCA_030068105.1. Lineage (NCBI taxonomy): Eukaryota > Metazoa > Arthropoda > Protura > Sinentomata > Sinentomidae > Sinentomon > Sinentomon sp. SZTP_YWyxl. The sequence continues at coordinate 9,067 of JASGXE010006636.1, read as the reverse complement.
AGTTCGGAATACCTGCGACATCTGAAAAAAGCTGAACTGCATGGACGAGTTTTCACATACGCTCAAGAGCCAAAATGGGATAGGAAGATGAGGACGAGGTAGGTAGGATAGGATAGGTTTGGACAGCTGTGTTAGGTTAGGTTAGGTCAGGCCAGGTTAGGTTTAGTCAGCTTTAATTATATCACAGAGCAATGGAGACAACTCGTTCAGATCAATGTCGGCAGGTATTCCGAACTGTTACCGAATACAGAACAGAAGGGAAGTGACGTCAAAAAATCCAAGTCCAGTCCAAACAGGGCGCGCCGCCTAGCTATGGTAAACTTATTCACCTCGAACTTCCTCGTGTTCAAGTTGAGGAAAAAGCATGTTTATCGATAAAAAAAAAAGAGGAAAAGAATGAAAAACCCACATAAATGCTGAGAAATACGACAACAACGCAGTTCACTGTGTCATTCTCCAGGTTATTTTTGAGAGGCCACAATCCCAACAGCAAAAAAAACAATGGAAGAAATAAAAGAAAAAAAGAAAGGAAATGCCCGAAGTTGAAATCAAATTCGCGGAAAAGAAGAGGCACAAAGAAATTGCCTCAGGAAATGTTCCATCGGCGGCATTCGGTGAGATTTTAAGAGTTTTCTTGGAATTTTCTTTCAATTCCTGCCGATATCGAAAAGGAAAACGCGAAAATGAACAGAAATTGTTTTGGGAGTATTCCCAATCAAAACAGAATCCCCACAGTGTCGCTGTTCCACAATAGATATAGTAAACAGTAAAGCAAGGAAAACAAGGAAGTGCATGGTTGAGGGACATTTGGCGATGAAAAAGCCAATAGGCTTGACATACATGGTGATCTAAAAAGGAAACTGAAACGTCATGGTTGAGTGTGCATGTCATGGGAGGTTTCGTTTTGTGGTCATGGCGTTTGGGGGTTTTGTTTTGTGGTCATGGTGTTTTGGGGGTTTCATTTTGTGGTCCTCGTATTTCGGGCGGTTTCGTTTTGTGTCATGCTGTTTTGGGGTGTTCGTTTTGCATGATCATGGTGTTTTGGATGTTTGGTTTTGTGGTCACGGCGTTTTGGGGGTTTAATTTTGTAGTCATGGTGTTTTGGGGTTAGTTTTGTATGGTCATGGTGTTCTGGGGGTTTCGTTTAGTGATGATTGTTTTGGTGGGTTTCGTTTTGTGGTCATGGTGTTTTGGGGGTTTCAATTTGTGGTCCTCGTATTTCGGGCGGTTTCGTTTTGTGTCATGCTGTTTTGGGGTGTTCGTTTTGCATGATCATGGTGTTTTGGATGTTTGGTTTTGTGGTCACGGCGTTTCGGGGGTTTAATTTTGTAGTCATGGTCTTTTGGGGTTAGTTTTGTATGGTCATGGTGTTCTGGGGGTTTCGTTTAGTGATGATTGTTTTGGTGGGTTTCGTTTTGCGGTCATGGTGTTTTGAGAGATTTCATTTTGTGGCTATGGTGTTTTGGTGGGTTTCTTTTAGTGGTTGTGGTGTTTTGGGGTCTTCCTTTTGTTGTCATGGTGTTTTGGGGGGTTTCGTTTTGGTGACCCGGTGTTTTCGGGGTCAAGTTTTGTGATCGTGGTGTTTTGATGCACCAGTGTGGGGAAAATCATTGCTGCAGTATTGGAATTTATATCGCATCCTCGAAATCAAAACGACCCCGAAAAAATTGAGCTTTCCCATTTCTTTGGAATCCGCAGTTAGGCTAATTGTCCTGGAGTATCCAGTCCATCTTTTGGAGAATCAGCTTCACCCTTTGACTTAACAGGGTGAACAATATGACATTCGACGTGCTCAGGCCGCGTAACTGGTGCTGAATTCTTTTCCGATTGGCGAAACGTGCCCGATCGCTCTGAAAGCGAAGTCAATTCAAAATGCGAATTGCTGTTCAAGAAGCTTTGGAGAACTTTGCCAAACTCGACATCTTAGCCTTTGCGTTGGCCGTAAACATTGACAAAATGTACCACCCCAGAGCCACCTGTGTTGCTACCATGGTGTCAACTGCTGATCGAGGTCCATTGATTTCCTCGATGCGTGGGTCCATGCCCATTTTTCGGGAGTGCCGCAGAAGTTTAGTTATCAGACACCAAAAATGTTTGACACTTTTCAGATTGGCGTTTTTCGATGCCCATAAACTCAACACAGTCAATGAATGCGATAACACCCTAAGCGCCCTTCACTTCGAATAACCTCAAAGAAATATGGCGTTATGGCCGTCAGAATTCAAAAACCTAATTGTGTCGTGAATGATAACGCGACTGTCTTGGATATCTTGTAAAAGTTCAGCACTTACCTTGTAATATCTGAAGCTGTGCGGTGGCCACAGGCCGTTGGGGCATCCGCCAGTGGTGATCTCGCATGAAATGGGACCGGCTCCACTGGCTCCTGGGGACGCAAGGTCCTTCTCCTCCTCAGATGGGGAGCCAGGCGTCGCAGTGGCAACATTAAGCAATTTCCTCGCGTAGAAATACATCGCCATTTCAATTCGGAGTTACATGGTTCGGAGAAAAAACAATCGAAAAGCCGGAAAATACAATTCCAATGGATTGGAATGACATCAGGCGCCAGTGGACGTGACAGTTTAGGCGAACGACCGCTAGAAATGCCGGACTGGCGGCCGAGGCAGCCGCAGCGTCCGGCCGGGGCCGGTGGAAACGGAATCAATGCAGCCATGGGACATTTACAGTCGTGTGGTTTTATGTCGGAAACACGAACTGAATCACTGAATCACTGACGATATTGACTGACGTAGACTTAGCTAAAAATGTCACGAAACTTCAGAACCAAGGATTCATCCGGAATGAATGAAACAACGCAAGGCCTATGCTGACAATGATCTTCTTCACCGGTTTCATCAAGAAAGTCTTTGCTTTGCAGCAAAGTAAAAGATTCGAGCGTCGTGAATATTTATTTCGCAAATGAATAAGCATTTATCATTGATGCATTTTGTTTGTCATTTTATCGTTTAAAAAAATCATTGCTATTTTGCCATCAATATCACAACAAATATAAATTTTGCATATTACCTACATGAACATTTAGGCCAATTCTGGAGTATGCTTCCACGGCTTGGGACCCGCACCAGTCTTCACATCTGGTTGCTTTAGAACGTGTTCAGCGGCAGGCTGCTCGCTTTGTTTTTGGAGATTACAGGAAAATGAGCAGTGTTTCTGCTCTTCTTGTCAAGCTCGGATGGGGACTTTTGGCTGATAGGAGAAAGATCCAGCGTATTTTATGTTTTTTTCGTGTTCTTTGTGAATCTGGGGGGTGGAAAGAGCTTTCCAAGTATATCCTGAGTCCTACGTTCTTCGGGCGTCAGGATCATGCTTTTAAAGTGAGACCGCTTTATTTTAAGAGAGATTTTGGCAAATCGTCCTTTCTTGGGCAAGCTATTGGTGATTGGAATTCCCTACCAGACAAGATCCTTCAGCCTCCGGTATCAGTGCCTATTCTCCGGCGCAGGCTATCAGTGCTTTTTAGACTTTCATAGTTGTCGGTGGGACTCGGTGGGCCCTTTGTTAAATCTGCGAAGGCGTTGCTGCGACTTGATTCCATAGGTGGAATCGCTTAATTAATTTCCGCTGATTGTATCTCATTGTTTTATTTTGTGCCAATGAGGTTGAAGTAACTTTTTGTGATCATTTAACGTGTCATCATACTTTGTAACTTTGTTGACGTATGATAAGGGGAGATCCCCTGAAATACAGAATTCATTCATTCATTCATTCAAAAAAAAAACATTTTATTTTCATTAAATTTCAATATGTCATTAATGCCATTTAAATTTTTCGATGACATTTACAAGAAAAGTAATTTCTGAATTTTTCTTTCGGCGGAAGAATAATGATGGTATTCACACAACCTATGCGCGTCTGTGGTATTTTCTCAACGAACTGTAGTATGTGCACTCAACTGTGTTTCAACTGTGTGTATAACTGTGTGTAACTGTGTGTCAATGTATATCAACCTTAATATCAACTGGATTATATCTCGTTGGATTTTATACTGAAATTAAACCTGTGGAGGCGTGGAGGAGGAACGGAGGCATGGGACCGGAGGAACACTGTGGAGAAAAGGGAGCGATGTTCCATTGCCCGCAGGTGTGCCATTTTCTGCGAGCTGGTCAGATCTCACGAAATTGCAAGTGCAGACAGGTTTGCTTCAGTGGATAAAAAAATATCCAACAGCGGGCCCCAGCAGAAAGTTGAACGAGCAAATTCCGGCGGCAGCGAAATTTCCAACCAACGAAATGCTTTCACTGTTTCGTTTAGGTCTTGGCGGTCCCTTTGTGCAGAAAACCGACAGTGGCAGACTGTGGCACACGACATCCATTAAGACCCAACAGACAGACACAAAGACACACAGAAGACGCGGACACAGAGACACACGCATACACTACTCACCAAAAGTCTTCGAACACAGGAGTCCATTATCAACTCAGGCGCCATTTAGAATCAGTGGCAGCATACCCCGCAATACATCAGGATATTCGTGTGAGGCTTGACATTGCACCAAGCCCTGCTGAAATTAGATGGCCCCTGTGTTAACCAGTATTTTAAAATATCGCCTATATGTTCGATGACTTTTGATAAGCTCCGTATTCGGCGAAAAGCGAACACAGAGGCAAAGAGCGAGACAAATTTAATTACTTAACCCTAAACGCCGGAAAAGTGCAGAATGAAAGGCGAAAAAGGTGCTGCTGGTATGAAAAGCATGAAAAGCATGAAAACAAGACGGCCAGAAAGCGTAAAGCGTGTAGAAAGTGCACGGAAAAGGCACAAAGGGTTGAACATTACATGCCAAACGAACGTAAAATAACTACAGAACAGGGTGCCACAACAACTATGATTTTTTGAAATCGCAGCCAGCAACTTTTTGGATTTTAACACACTCAAGAAATGACATCCGTCAAAAAAAAAAAAAAAAACACTCAGCCAAGAAAACGCTTTCCCCAGCGTCTGGCGACTTTCAAAGGAACCCCTCGGCCTTATTGCCCAAAGCCATTAACCCTAACCAAGCCACTAACCAAATAAGCCACAAACCAAAGTCACCAACCCCAAGGCCAATTCCACATTCAGATGCATTTTTCTCACGATAAAAAAGGGATATTGTTGTTTATAGAAATAAAATTTTCCACCAAAAACATTTGCATTAAATTTGTTGTTTTCAAGATTAGGGGCAGAGTTAGGGTTAGCGGCTTTGGGGAATATGGCCGAGTCGGCAGCACATTTATATTTTTTTGTTTGTTTATGTTTCTAAACTCCAAGAATTTGCCGATGAGCTATTATCGTGAAGAAAATGTCCCTATTCACAAACTGGTCACGTTCTTCAAGGTGGCCCTCCGCCAAAGTGGCTGCTGCACCAAAGTGGCCTCCTCGCCAAGCTGACCGCTCCGCCAAAGTGACCAATTTCTGCACAGTGTGCAAACTATTTCAGCTACTTGCCCGCTTTTACCAGAATGTCCGGCAATAGTAGTTGCACATTCGACACCCTGTACGTAATTAATGGATGCGTCCTGGTGGTGGGAAAGTCGGAGTGTGTTTATCGACAGTGTAGCCTGCATGACAGGAGTTCGGCACGGGAAAACCCTCGGAGAGAGGAAGAGGTAGATGCAGTGGGCCAAATGGAGAGAGGTCAAAGACGGCACAGCAGGCGTAACCTCATCGTGATTGGAGCTTTACAATAAAAGGAAAAATCCGGGCGCAAATCGAGTTGCATCGGCGAATGAATACAGTTAAAGTTAACAAACTTAGGCAGGAAGGAACTCGAATTAAAGTGATATCAAAAGGGATTCAATACGGGCGGCCGCTTTTAGCGAATTTGGGATCACGTGCCAAGACCCCCTGACCGAGCATCCCGCCCTTTGGAACGAAAACAGCAATGAAATCCGCTGGCGGCGTTGGCAAGGTGGCATGCGACGGCAGGGCAATGAGTGGAGTCGATCTTACGCCTAAGAAACAATCTGCTATGCAACACGACGGTAGCCTTTTTCTCGGGTTGCATAACCAGCTGGGGCAAACTGTGGCTTCTTCAAGAGAGAAGTCGACCGTAGAATTTTGTGGAACATATTGAAAAGGGCAACAAAATAAAGCAGAAAAATGAGAGAAAATGGTAAAAATTTCCTCGCAAAACATAAAACACAATTCGGTCATTATCGTTTTTGGCTACCTGCAAAAAAATGAATCAAAATGTTTTTGAGAGGAGCGAGACCGATAATGTTGTGGTCCCTATCCTTGGATACAACCATTTTAAGCTGGATTTTTTTTTTTTTTTGAATTTCCGTTGTACAGCAAATGGAAATTTGAATAGAAATTTAGTTGCAGTTACAAGTTGTATTTCTGGAATTTTAGCAGTTTCTTAGAGATGAATCATTGTTTTAAGAATCCTTTATGGGCACAACACAACTGAGGTAATGAAATATTTTAACGCCTGCTGAATATCACAAATATTTATGGCAATGCTATCGGGTTACAAGGCCAGCAGTGAGCTATAAACTACAGTGACCTAAACGGATGGGTAAACGGAGGGTCTGGAAATATACGGTCAGGAACGGTCTCTGCCTACGGCGGCCGGAGGATGAAACACTCCGGGAATGCGCAGAAAAATACTTTCTTTAAATTGTATCGTGAGACAACATAAACGAACGAGAAAACAAGAAATTCTCGGCAAGTTTAGGCTACCTTTTCGGAGCGGATAGGACGTATGGAATGGGGGAAGAAAGTCGTGGGTAACTTGAAGGCCATAAAGTGAAATAAAGACGAAGGCAAACAGGTTTAAGTGCAGAGGAAAAAAGCAAGAAGAGGACAGATAGGTAGGAAGTGAAATGCCTTAGCATAGACATGTTTGTACACAGTGATTCTTAATTTCGCGACTGAAAAGATCGAAATGCTACACTCTAAACTTGAGATTTCGGTATGGAGCACCTTGATAATATCGTCTTTAACATGGGATTAGATGGGAGTGTTCTTTTCGGAACATTATTTGGAACACGTAGTGTGTTCTTGGAACACCGTTCTTCTGTCACAAATTTTGAGCACACATGTGTGATTTGGAACACATGAAGTGTTCCAATCGCTCACGTGTTCCGAATCAGTGAAAGGAAAATGGTGTTCCAAGAACACACTACGTGTTCCAAACAATGTTCCGAAAAGAACACTCCCATCTAAGCCCATGTTAATAATGGTGTTCCCAAGGTGTTCCATTGCAAACAAAAACGATTTCGAGCACCGAAAACGAAGAACATAACATCGGAAAAGAATATGATATCAGAAAACAAATAACATGAGATCGGAAAACTATGAACATAATACCGGAAACGAAGAACTTTACACCGTAAGACAAGGATCATGAGACCGGAAAAACAATGAACTTCTAACAAAGAACATGACTTCGGAAAACAAGGAATATAACATCGCACACACAAATAAATTTAATAACAGCACCGATCAGGTGCCGAAAAACTCAACTAGCTTGATCAACAGTATATCCGCAAGTGCGCAAACACTCAACTAACCTGCACAGCAGCAATTACAAGTGAACAAAACTCAAATAACTAGAACAACAGTATCCACAAGTGCCCAAAATTCGAAATATCTTGCACAGCAGTACCCAGAAGTGCCCTAAAACGTCCACCAGCTTGCACAGCATCACCCATACAAGTTCCCAAAAACTCAACATAGCTTTCGCAATATAGCACCAACAAGTGCCGAAAAGTAGAAAAGCTTGACAACAGCGGCCACAAGTGCCGAAAAGTAGAAATGCTTGACAACAGCACCAACAAGTGCCGAAAAGTAGAAAAGCTTGACAACCGTGCACGCAAGCGCCCAAAAACCAAACTAGCTTTCAAATCAGCACCCGTAACTGCCTAAACCGATCTCTCAAACTGCACAGGTGCCGTCACAGGATGCTCCAAAATTCTCAGTAGAAACTCGCAAAATTCATCACCATTGTTCTCACGCTTCTCACAGAAGCGGTCGCATTGCCCAAACCTTCATCCCTATCTAGTCTAGAGATAATGTGATCTAGCTCAAACTAAATCACACAGCTTGAAACCAGCTATGGTAGGCCAACTATGTCCGGCATATGCCCGACTTTTACACGGAACTATGAACTGATTGATGGGTAATGCGGAGGATGTACTTTTGAAAATTCACTTCCCATCATTTTCAATGCAAATTATGGAATAGACCCACGAAAGAGTTATGAAAAAGCATCTAACCAGCTACACGATTGTGATGCACCAACGGATTTTGGGACATGGTTAGGACAGACTGAGGCAGAAGTGGACTGAGGCAGGAGTAAAGACAGAGGAAGAAATTGACCAAGACAGAGTTTTAAAGGGAGATTTGGCATGGAGGCAGGTAGGTTGTTCCTGCCCTAACCTATCCAAACCCAACCTAACCCTGAGAAATAGAAAAAAATCCGCCTCAAAAATGTAAAAATTCCACCTCAGTCTATTATGTCCCTATGTCACTGGAGCCGTGCCAGCTGTGCTTCAGTATGAAATATGGCGTCCTTCTGCTGATCAGAGGGATAAAATGGGACGACAGTGTTCAACAATTTTTGCAAGACCCTGTACGTTTTGAAACGCTCTGTACATTCGGAGAAAGCAAAAAGGTGGCATGCTTTTTCCTATTGGACCTGCTCTTACAACGGAAGCAGCTGAACCGCAACAGCAGAGCAATCAAACCAAAGGACGTCAACCTGCAAAAAGCCTGCGAAATGTAGCCGCACCGATAGGGAAGCTTTCTAAATGGCACAAGACAGCACTTTCAAGCACAGGAAACCGGGACAAACGAAGTCGCGATTCGCAGGAAATGTGTGCTGAGGAGGAGAAAAAAGCGTCGCATGCAGCCAAGGCATGAGGGCTGCATGAGCACGGCCTCTTTGCGAAGTTCGGGCTGGTAATTTTCGTTTCCCAGAGCAGAATCCGGGACTTCGTATTACCCAGTTCAGCAGACCACAAAAACGGAATTACAACGCGACAGTGGCAAAAAGAAAAAAGGCACCAATTGACGAGTCATCTGATGAGGATAATTTCGAAATTTGTTGGAATAGAAAAGTCATTGC
>JASGXE010006635.1:0-20988 GCA_030068105.1 Sinentomon sp. SZTP_YWyxl | reverse complement strand
GGCATCATTCAACTTCCATCATCAGGGCATCCATGGGCATACAGTAGGCCTACATGTGTCCATGCACCGACCGCATCACTGTAAGCCAAAAAGTTACACGTGCCGATCCTCACCGTGGGCCAGTTTGGCACATTTTTGAGCTAAATTTGGGTTGGTCAAGTCGGTGAACGACAACCGACCATTGGCAATACAATGGAGATCCCTTCCCCGCTGCAGGAAAAACGTCGCAAGTCTGGGACCATGTGCCCTTCGCTTTTGGGATTGGATGGGGAAAAGGCTTTTGTGAAAATTGCCCGGATATTTCCACAGCGGACCAAGCTTGGGTGTAATTTTTGACATCCGAACTGAAGAAGATTGAATCTCGCTGACATAAATGTCGTTCTCTAAAACGTTCTGCGATGCCGGATTCCCACATAACTCCAGGTTTGAACATGCTGAAATTTTCAGGTCGAATGGCGCACCAGTGAGTCTGGAAGTGACATGCTTTGAGCGCCGCTTTTGCACAAGTATGCGCCGAAAAACCTTCCTTCGCCTTTGTACAACAGAAGATGTGCAATTATGATTCCACATCTGTTATCGTTCAATGCACCCGACATTAGGTTTATTTGGGAACCCACATATCAGAAAACTGAAAATTCAGAATGGAAGAAAACAAGATAAAAGACAAGAAGCTGGTAACCAGCCCATTCGATTGAACCCATAAATGGTTCGATTGAACCCATAAATGAACGACACTGCAATGGCGGGGGACAACAGGATCAGGAACTGACGACGTCTCGACAAGAGCTCGGAGCAGGTGATGCCGCACTTGAAGATTTCAAAAACTTGCACTGAAAAATTATGCTGTGTGCAACAAGTAGCCCACCAGAATATTTGGACCCTGGGGAAGAGAGGTAACAGGAGCAGAAACAGACACCATAGGATTTGCTTCAGAGAACACATTACCGGCAAATTGTGACATACACAGGCATCGCAACATCCTCAGCGCCTGATGTGCAGGACACACGCATCCCTAATTCAGGCCACCTGGAGGTATGGATGCAAGAACCTTTCCGACTTCGAAACACACTTGGTCGGAATGCCTCTCTGCAGACAGCAGAAATAATCCTTTAAAGCTCGCGTTTTCGGCCCTTGGGCACAGTAAACCAACTGCAATCTGTTGTTCCGAGAGTTGGGAAAATATGCAGATTGCTTTTGTGCACAAGAACGTGGTTACAGCAGAAAAATTCCGACTTATTGCAACTCTGCACAGAGGATAGGCAGTAGCCAAGATAGGCAGGGCAAAATGTCATTCGGCATCACGTAACGAACTACTGACAAGGGTTGGAAAAGGTGCCGCATCTCACACTTCGCACAACTGCACCTACCGTGCAAATAACCACCTGATGAGCAGCTGGAAAAATCCAAACAGGGCGACAATTCCCAAGAGACATGTGGGAATCCAACCACAGGGTGGACAAAACTGCCCAAAGCCAAAAACGCTCGGCATTGCCCACACAGCGTGCGAATGACATGAAGACGAATGCCATTCTGCAGTGCATTTCAGCTCTGGGAGACATCAGGCACTTCTGCTGATGGAGACGCTCAGTCTGGTTCAATGCAGAAAAAACGGGTTTGAAGCAGACTCGCTGCGGATAAAAAAAATCTCGACCACACTGTTTCTGAGCTCAAAAGCACGTCTCATGGTGTGACCAGTGTTCTTACAGACGTCACTCAGGCCGGTTGCGATCCTGCCTTCCTTCCTTCCTTCCTCCACCTGAGCCTTTCGTTTCAGGCCTTCTAACGATATTATCAAATGCAGGCTTGAATTTGTCATGTCTGGTCTGCCTGAGAGCAAATTACGAGTAGTCGTACATGAATGCCAACTGACGTTCATGCCACAAGCGAAATGGGTTAGGTACAGAAGGAAGACCCACGACTGAGCTCGGGCTCGAAGGACGGGACCTTCCCAGGCGAAGACACGGAGGCATCCTTGCATCAGTTTGCACTCGAATTCCACTCACCAGGAAGGAATTAGAGGCCGCATTCTGAAAGGAGATCGAATCTAAAATGTAACAGTAATAATCTATCTTTGGCATGGAGCATTTGCTGGGTCCAACATAATAACGCCTTAAGAATAGCTACTTCTGCTTGCTACAGGATGAAGTTAACTCAGCCACTGAAGAGCCGATGCGAGAGTTCCATTAGCGAAACCAAAACTTGAGAAAATGCCATAGGTGCCTTCGTACACAACCAGCCAGCCAAATGTAATTATACCACTGGGCCACTGTAGTTGGCCCAGTAAAAGGCAGACGAGACAGTGGAAGAGTGCGTTGGTAGCCGAGTAAATTAAGGGCGAACGAAACGCAGGCCTAAAATAGGCCTTTTCGCTTCTCAACGAAATGTAAGGCCTTCGTTTTTAGATTGGATTATGCATTAGACATTATTGAACCGGGATTGGATGGCGCGAGAGACGGAGCTCGCAAGCTAAGTAGAGTTCGGATACTCGAACAAGTAGCAACTGCAGATTGATTCTCATCCATGGTTTTGCTAAATAACAGCCTGATATTTTGATTCCAAACCGCTCCCAGAAGGCGTGCTTTTGCATGTTGATGTCGGACAAAGAATCCAGTGAGCAAACGAGCGCATCCTAAAAGTCCCGATCTGCCAGCAACGAAGGCATTGGACAATGACCCAGATCTCTGCTTTGAACTTGAATTCGGTAGGTATAGGGAACCCCTGTCCTCTCAATAAATCGTGGCATGACCTCTTATTTGGTTTACATACAAATGTGTAACGTTTTACGGACTTGGGCTCTCGTCGGCCTGGAGGATCACCAAAATAGGCTTTTTAACACAGGAGATGGAAAACGGCCATGTCAACTCAGACGAGCATCACCTCGGTGCATCCAAATTCTAGAGTCAGGATAGGTTTTTTATTTCGAGTATGAATTTGTTCCAGCAGATGTTTGCGAGGCAGAGGCACATAGTCGGGCGACGGGCATCAAATGCACTTTGGATATAAGACTAATAACTGTGAGTAGACTATTGAAAGAAAGAATGACGGCTGCAGGGAGAGATGCGAAAACCGTGGGAGAGGCATCTTTCATTGCATCGGGCACACCCCCCTCCGACTTAAACCTTTTCCGACTCCATTATCTAATTGTTTTTCCTGTTTTCAGAAGAAAACAACCTCCATAATTTATAATCTTGGATTCATTATTGGGATGCAGCACCGACAGAGGCCAGGCACTTCAAACGGGACTGAAGGGCATCTGATGATGATGGGTAGGTACCTGTTTCGAAAACAATGAGAGGGCATTTCCTACCAATAGAAGGGCATGCGGATAAGTGAGATATATGCCACCACGCAAAAGCAAGCTAGCAAAATAAACCAGAATCATGAGAAAAAAAATAAATCAGAAATGTATGGACAACTCAGTACTTGGGATCCAAGGGAATCAATCAGTTCTGGGCTATATTCGTGTCCCCTCTTGTCTCATCGACGTGTTCTCGATTGTCCCCCATTGTGATCTCACCCATGAGAAATGCGGGTGTTCTGGAATGTCCCGGATCTGGATTGTTCCCCCGTTTGAAATTTCGTTAATTGAAGTATCTGCGGTGTCAACAAGAACACGACGCCCCCCCCCCCCGATTTCTGAGATGCGGCCCCCAACTCCACTAAATGGCCATTTTGCGTCTCTGTGGCTGGATGCAACAAAAAGGTGGAGAGACCCCAATTTCTGCGAGTGCTGGGTCCACCAAAATAAACTGAAAATTAAAGTTCAGCGGTCAAAATATGTGCTTCATATATTTGAAGACGCCCATTGGTCGAATTGCACTACAGCAAGATTCCTGTTTGCAAAGAAAAGGGTACCTGGGCCAATGAGTGTGGCATTTCACGTGCCAATTGTCTGTCTGCAGATGGTCGAAAACAAATTGTCGAGTCGCAAATGCAGGATTCACGGATCTGAACCGAGTTTCGACATATGGCCTGGCCAACCTTGGACGAATTATTCTTCCACGGATTTTTGGAAGTTGAGAGAGAAAGAGGGGAGAGAGTCAGAGAGAACACGCAAGACCAGGAGCCACGCCATCAGCAAGCAAATAGCAAAGACAAAAAATGAAATGAAATAACAGGAAATTGAAATTGCGCCGTCTTTTTGAGTTTTGGGATTTTTTCTTATTTTTCTGTTCTCTCTCCTTTCCTTTTCAATTATAAATCCAATTAATTTTTTTAATCGAAGGAAACCAATTAAAACTGCGGCAACAACGGACTGCAACCGCACGGCGACTGCCGATATTATCAACTCACTCCGAACTGCACAATTCATTAATATGTACAGAGTGGACATTCAATAAAGTTTATTTTTAGACAACCCCAGGTCGTTTATTTTTCTGCTCATTTTGATTCCAGTTTCGAATATGGTGCGTCGAACGAACATGACACATCAACACTTCTGGCACGCCAATAAAAGAAGGTTTCATCACACAGTACCTAACTCTGCTTGCAGTTTAATATGGGGGACCCTCTTATGAACCAGAATAATTTTGCTGTTGGGGACCCCTGAAATCGTTTCAAACACATATGGGAATTTTTAAATAGCTTTTGTGCTCACTTTCGAAATTTGAGTGTTTAACCCGTTTTGTTAAAATTGACGACATTTGGAAATTTTGCATTTAAATAAAATAAAGCTTCTTCTTCTGAGAAGGATCTGGCCGGCCATTTTCTCCGATGTTGACACAATGATTTTCAGCTTTAAAAATGACGTGCTAAGATGGACAAACGGCAACAAAAATGCCTTTCTGGCCCAGTGAAATGGCCCCAATCCTTTCTGCCCAGAAACAATAGCCATCCGGCACCATCTTTGGTTCCCTCCTCCCCTTACAACAACTGCTGCAGTCACGTGCATGGGAGTGCTGTACAGGCATCATATGGACATTATCAAAAGATCGGGGGGTAAGGGGTTATATTAGCTTCTCCGAGTGCCCTTGAGGTTCCCAATATTTAAGGGACACCCAGCTTTTGGGGGAACTATTAGGCCGACTGAAATGTTCCAGATTCGTTGCAAACATGGTTTGTTCAGCATAACTTGTCGAATGTCCACTCTGTATGTGTAATGCCCAGCTCCTGTACGCGTGGCCGTCTTAAGGTCACGCTTTACTAAACGGAAACGCAAAACCCTCAACCCAGCGGCTGGATTAATATACAGGGTGAAAAGCAAATTTACAGGATGGCTCATCTCTGAGGAAGTCGATTGGGACCGGTGGCAGAAGGGCAATTTGCTTTTGATCATTCCAGGTGTTTTTACTCCAGGAAGCCGCGGTTTCAGACAATTTGCGTCAAAAATCGGATCAATGTTTCTTCTTGTGGACGAGCTATAGCTCAAGCCTTTCACGTCTTTTAAACAATGCACGCGTGTCTCCCGATTTTCCAAGGTAAGGAGATTAACGGTGGGGAGCACAGTTGCGTGTATTCCATACACGGTGTATTTTGACGACAGGTTTAGTTGACTTCCATTCGAAGTGACATTGCTACCTGCGACTTCTTCGATGGAAGTCAATAAAACCTGTCGCCAAAATACACCGTGTATGGAATACACGCAACTGTGCTCCCCACCGTAAGAGTCACGTTGTTTTCACCCATCGGTGGAAAGTGGTAACTCGGCTAAAATCATACAACCTGTACATTGCGTTGAAGGCCCATCACGCACGACTGGCAGTTTATATACAAAAGAGAGCAGTGGGCCCACCAAATTTATTTCAATGGTTCGAAGGACCAATCCTGGAATTGAATCCGCTGTAATAACTCTCAGAAAACACAGCATTTAATTTTGAATTGAAAATTGAACGAACGGGTCAACGACTTACGAGAGTCAGTCTTATCATTCGGGCAATTGTCCAAGAAAATAAATTAGAAAACCATTGCGCACATTACAATTACCATTACCGTAACCATCATGGCATTATAAAATCTAATTACCATTGTTGATGTTCATTTTACCGCGCACTCTTTTTAAAGCGGAAAGACAAAACGGTGTTGTGGCAAGGCAAAGAGTCTTTGCAGAAAAGACACATGAATGCGGCATTTGGACAAGAGTTTGCCTGCAGACTTTTGATTTAAAAGGCGGAAGCAGAATTGATGAAATTGGTGGGTTCAAAGATGGGCATAAGTCTCAAGGGTCCTCTCTCAGCCAGCCATGCCCGCCCCGTTGTGGAGGTGCACAAGTGCAATCCAACAGGGGTCTCCAAACAAATTTCTGGAGGCGTTGTGAAATCGTCAGAGGCTGAACCAAAAAAGAAGGATGACAGACCTGCGTCCACAACTCAACCACCTAATTTTTCTCAAATTATTGTAGGTCCCAAAATTTTCGCCGTCCCGGCACCTAAGAAATGCACCTGAACCAACGATGAAGATTGTGGTTTGGGTTAAGTAAAGTTTGGGGCCAGGTTACAGGTTCTTAGGTTGTGATAGGTTTTCTCCTGGAGTAGGCGGGTAACGGCAGTAGGTACAAAATGGAACGTCAGCTCCATAGAGGTTTATCTCGAGGGCGGTGCACTTTTTTTCCCTTCGGTGGCGGACTTGCAGTGAATTATTATTTTTGCTTGTTTATTTATTTACCTATTTCCTTTGCCTATATGCCATGTGTTTGCACTGTCATGTCAGATTTTGCCCTTCTACGAGTATCCCTTTTCACAATCTCTTTTGCATGACTCCACCAAACACTGTTTGATAGATTGATCCAGAAAATGAGAAATTTTGCACAATTTGCTTCCGATACGCTTAAGACTCCCGGGTTCTGAGACACCAAATTTTGCGAACGCAGCCAAAACATGTTAGTTTATTTAAGTTTCCCAGCGATTTTGATTTTGGAATCACTTAAGCCGATAAAAGCGCGTACCGATATTTCTATATTCTCGTATTTTTCCAATTGCGAGAACAAGCATGCCACGAGATCATTTGCGTGAAATACTAAATTCACTGAAATCGAAGGAGAACCTCTTCCCAAATCTCAGCAAATAAGGGATTTTGGTTAACCCTGCCAACAGCAGAATCTCTGCACGCCCTGTATACATTTGATCTCAATGCGCACGTTAGCTCGGTCATGATTCGGGTTTCCGATGCCTCACAAGGATTATATGATGGGCTCAACAAATGGAGATGCAATGGACTAACACAACTGTCAAGTAGACTAGCAAACTGCATAGCCTGGCTGAAGTCCAGGAGTCTGTGCTCGCGCGGATTTAGGGCCACCAACGACACCGTGACAAGAGTTAATTAATTCTAAAATTAATAGATTTTAGACCAGCAATAATGATAAGGACAAAACGCGTCAGTTAACTTCGAGTTGCCAAAAAAATTTCCCACTCTGGGGGCCGCGGCCGCCTGCCTTTGCTCTCTCTCCCTCCACCGGTTTTTTGCCCACGTAAACTAAAGCGGACTCTTTATAATCTCGTTTACGTATTAATACCGGCAATGAGCGAATGAATAGATGAAAATAATTAGCAATTATCTTGAAAATAATTCGAGTTTTAATTGGTTTTTTCTCTCTCGTTCAAAATCCAATTTAATGTGAAGTAAACTGTCCAGCTGGCTTGGCTTGGCTTGGCTTGGCTTTGCTGGCATGTCGGATGCATGACTCCATTTCAGAGCACAGACAGATCAGAGCAAAAAGACTTAGCTAAGTGCTGCTGCGCACACACATTAGGAGCCAAAGAGAGCGAGAGAGGAGACGTGATATTTCGTACCGATTACGTCGCCCTGTTGAGAATAAGGTGCCTTCTGAACCAAGGGCGTAGACCAGAGCGGAAACGGAGGGAGCTGCATGGTCTTGTGCAATTATTTGAATTGTTTATCATCCCCTCTTTTTGCGAGGGGATATTTTAGTCCATTGCCAATGCAAAAAAACACCCTCCATGGTTGTGGGAACGATGTAAGATTATCAATCACTACCTACCGAAATTGTATAACCAGACAGCAAACAAGACAGAGAGAGAGAGTTACCACCTGTAGGTAATTTCTTCAGACTTTCAATGGCGGGAAATAGCGGTTCCCATGCATGGCAACCGATAAACCATTGAAATCTCAATGTTGATGTATGAGAAAAGTGACCGAAATAACCACATCGCGAGTAAACGCAGAGCAACTATGGCGGCAAACACGCGACAAACACACTTTTACAGCTGAAGAATCACTATCCGCCAGTCAGCACAAACACAAACTCTGAAAAAGCCCATCATCCATAAAAAAGAAGAAAGATACGTTGTGCCTGATGCGTTTGCATCATGCAAAATGGACAAAAATCGGCAAACATTCGTCGGGGAGGCATTTACAAAACTTGTTCTTAAAAGTACAAAGGGTTGTGAGCCCCGGTTCCCAAGATTTGTCGTCACCATAATGTTTAGAACATCCGACCATAGTTGTGAGCAGGAATAAACAACCTGTGGCACATTGACATCGCCGAAAGAAATTATTGGCCATCAAAAGGACACATTTCAAAAAAGAAGTATTTTGGCGTAAAAAACTTCAAACAGCTTTGTTGAGATTTTGCCGTGTTCTTTGTCTTGTGAGAATCGTGTCGATGACCTGCCGCAAAGAGAGATCAATCAGCAATTCGGTAAATTTTTTTAGAGTTACGGCCACGGTTACAAATTCTAGGTGAAGCACTCCGTTCCGGACTAGCTGATTGGGGGCCAAAGCACAGAAAGCTCAAAACGGAGAATGAGGCTTGAAACCCATCCAGTTGTTCCGGAATGCAATCATGACAAATGTAAACAACAAAAGAGGGGAAAGGAGAGAATCAGTGATTCGGAGAGGGGATAAAGGCTCACATACCCCTTGCAAAGGCTGAAAATGAACGGGAAGCTGCCCAGCCTCGCCCGCTGTCCCGTATACTGGCGATGGAATCAGGAGTCAGGCCGACAAAGTGGAGAAAGAGAGCTGAAATCCTGATGGGAGCAGCATGGAAATGTGATGAAATTCCAGAATGAGTTTCCCCGCTTGGCTCGCACGAGGCCGGCAAACCGGACATTCAGCAGGGCGCGGCGAACCAACGAACGCCACGAGTCCACAGCGACACAAGAGCGCCATGCCATCAGAGACAAGGCCAGTCAAGTCGACTGACTGACTTCGTATCTGCTTGCTGGATGAAGGAAGGAATGAAGGAAGGCAATCAAGAAGGCGAAATAACTGGAGGACCCATGCCAGGATTTCCATTACTTTTTTGATTAAAGTTTTAATTTTTAAACAATATTATAAGAAATATGTGCGGTTTAAGTGAAAAATATATATTACATGAGCTGAGATGAGGCTGTCCGGTGGAGGGAACTGACCCCACCCGTCCACCCAACCGAGCCACAGCCCGACCCGCAGTTTGGCCAGCAGCGCCGGTCGCCAACTAGCGGAAATTGGATTTTGAAACGAAAGAAAAAAATCAATTTGAAAATTCGATTTCGGCAGATGTGTGCATCTACATACAATATACGCATCATTCAGGGCCATAAGAACTAATCCGAACGGCCCTCACAATTTCCCTGAACTCAAAAGTCAATTTGCTCACTCAATGGGTATCCCCCCTGACCTGCCCTGTGCGGTAAGTGGTAACCGGATAGGCGTATAATGGAGCCGTGAACCTTGAAAACGGCTATCTGGTACCTTCAATCTAGAAATCAGCAGTAAATCAAGCAGCATCATTCCTGGAGTGTTCATCCCAGAATGCCGGATTAATCAGGTTCGCAATTATCTCCATGCCAGTGCGATCGAGGCAGCCAGCGGGGATCGACAATCAAACGATGACTGAGCTGTCGAAGGAAGGAAGGGACCGGAGGTGCAATTCAGATTCAACCCGGGTTCTTTAACCTATTCTGGTGCCTATAAAGAAACCATGGTGGAACCGCCCAAAGGGGGCACCGAATGGTCAACAGCAGACAAATAAATCCACTAATATACCTTTCCTGATCAGAACAAAGTGTTCAAGGAATTGAAATGAGATAATAAGTACCGCAAGCAAAGCCGTCGGTAATCAAGCGGCAACCACATGGCTGCTCTTGGCAAATTTGCACCTGAAGTCAAAAAATGAGAACATCACAACTGCCGTCGAAGGAGAATCCATCCCAGAACGAATTCAACAAAGTGAACTGACAACTGCTAACAGCTACTGAAGGCAAGATCAGAAGACAGCTTCCCAGATGAAGTTGCCACACGCAGGGAACCGTAAAATCTCCCGTTCCAAATCTTAATGGAATCGAAAGACAGAACATTTTTTTAACTCCATTGAAGCCTGGGCCCTTTGAACACGAATCTGGATTGCATGAAGCGGACTCTGGCCATTCCTTCGCCCCGACCAGATTTGACCTGCCGGCTGCCGCCCACGTGAATTCCATCACAGGATGGAATTCTCTGGAATTCTCCGTGATGGAATTCTCCAATGGAAATTTAGCAAGAACAGCTGATTTGCAAATCTTTCTCGCCAGAGGGTCTTTACAAAAGGGTTAAACATTGAGCAGAGGGTTAATCCAAGCGACTTTGTAGACAACACCAGAGCAGGGGAAGAACGCAGAAGCAAAATCAGATTCAAATCGATTATTGTTTGCATTTTGCAAATGAAGAATGAAGTCGAAATGAATTGAATTAATTTGCATTGTAAAACGACGACGAACGAGAATGAATGGGTGAAGTTAATGAAAAATGAAATGTCCCACCCTGGAACTGGGTGCTACGAAAGTACGCCTTACAGTAAAGTGTGCCTGATACATGTATGATGCCACAACACTGAAAAAACAATTGCAATCATCTGCGCGGACATTTTCGGAAGAACAGAGAGTTCCTGCACCGCAAATGTTTTTCTGAACTCGCGCTGGGGCATCCAATCCAAAGCACCTGTCAACGAAATCTTCATTATGGCTGATGTTTTCCGACATCATGATCTTTCTTCTGTCAAATATATTGAATTCAAAAACCAGATGTGAAATATTTTGCATGTTTTGCGCAGCAAATGCTTCATACATCCTTACACATTGTATATGCAGAGCAGAGGCCAGTCCTGGCATCGTTTTTTACCCCAGAATTTTTAACTGGACCCGAAGAAAGAGTTTCTGATCAGAAGAAAAAGCTTTTAAAAAGGTCTCAATCATATTTGGCACACCGTATCTCCAGAAGAGGTTACGAATCCTTTCGGTATGGGAGGAAGACAAGAACTATCGCTCGAAGAAAGCAGAGCTTGTAGGAATTTGAAGACCCCTGATATACCTTTAATTACATCCTATTGTGCTGCTCGTCATGGCTTCAAATATTGAGCGGCGAGAAGGGCGCCGCTGAATCCTTATTAAATGAAATTAATAATTATTTCATTGCTTCAGCTTGCAAACGCCGGTTTCCATCAATTCATCGTTAAACCCGCCTTGTTGTGAGATTCCCTTCCTTGCCCATGTAATTCTAAAAATAGCAACCAACACCCAAATTATACCGCCCGTTCCATTTCCAATTTTTGGATCTGGAAAGCAGCTGGAATTACACCACCTACACCAAAAAAACTAAGAGCAGCAGAACGGACCCACATCCTTCAATGCCTCAAGGATGCCAAGTAACAGAAGTCATTTACCTGAATCATGCGCGGTGACAGAATTGAAGTTCGCATGCCATACTTAGATACACCAATACCTTTGCTTTTCGAAGATTTTTGACAGTCGCCAACGAAATGTTTTTTCTCTCTTTTTTTAGTCTATACGGGAAGTGGAAATAAAAGCACCAGAATGAAACAAAGCCGAATATGATGGATTAGAAAATAAGCGTCCTTTAGACAGCCAAAATTGCAATCTGGCAGCAATGTCAAAACATCTGTACACAAACTGAGTTGAGTTTTTGATGCATTCCTGAGAAGAACATCAAAGTTGAGTTTTTGCCGCATTTCTGAGAACAACTGAGTTGAGTTTTTGCTGCATTTCTGAGAACATCTGAGTTGAGTTTTTGCTGCATTTCTGAGAACACCTGAGTTGAGTTTTTGCTGAAATTCTGAGAACATTTGAGTTGAGTTTTTGCTGCATTTCTGAGAACATCTGAGTTGAGTTTTTGCTGCATTTCTGAGAACATCTGAGTTGAGTTTTTGCTGAATTCCTGAGAACATCTGAGTTGAGTTTTTGCTGAATTCCTGAGAACATCTGAGTTGAGTTTTTGCTGAATTACTGAGAACATCTGAGTTGAGTTTTTGCTGAAATTCTGAGAACATTTGAGTTGAGTTTTTGCTGCATTTCTTAGAACATCTGAGTTGAGTTTTTGCTTCATTTTTGAGAACATCTGAGTTGAGTTTTTGCTGCATTTCTGAGAACATCTGAGTTGAGTTTTTGCTGCATTTCTGAGAACATCTGAGTTGAGTTTTTGCTGAATTCCTGAGAACATCTGAGTTGAGTTATTGCTGAATTACTGAGAACATCTGAGTTGAGGTTTTGCTGAATTCCTGAGAACATCTGAGTTGAGTTTTTGCTGAATTACTGAGAACATCTGAGTTGAGTTTTTGCTGCATTTCTTAGAACATCTGAGTTGAGTTTTTGCTGAATTTCTGAGAACATCTGAGTTCAGTTTTTGCTGAATTCCTGTAAACATCTGAGTTGAGCTTTTGCTGAATTTCTGAGAACATCTGAGTTGAGTTTTTGCCGAATTCCTGAGAACATCTGAGTTGAGATTTTGCTGAATTCCTGAGAACATCCGAGTCCAATTTTTGATGCATTTCTGAGAACACCTGAGTTGAATTTCTGCTGCATTTCTGAGAACATCCGAGTTGAGTTTTTCTGCTTTTCTGTGAACATCAATTCCGTCACCACTGTACAAACAGGATGCTGTCAAGCCATCACGATTGAAGCAAAAAAAAGTGATGCAATGTTCAGTGTTTGGCAAAGCAGTGTTGCCTGCCGTTTGGCCTCAATTTGTGGGGAGCACAGGTGGCGAATCCAGCGGGAAGCATTCATGTTTGTCAAAATTCTCCGAATTCTTTCAATTAAATTTTGCATTCAGCTCGCGCCGAAGTGTTTTATCTTGTCGTCCAAATGTTGCGCTCAGTACAAGATTGGTCCTAGTTGAACCTTGGTTATGCCATTGGACTGCGAGAAAACTCTTTATACGATTTTTGACGTCACATGGGGCATGGCTTTCCGGAAGCTGCAAGATCAAGCTATGCAAAACAGGAAGTTCAAAAATGTCAAGCAATTGCAAGTTGAAATCGCAGGAATTCCCGAGCAGCCCATTTGAACTCCGTCGCAAGGCTGGTTTTTCGGGTCTCGCCCTGTGCCCAAAGTGCAGGCCATGATTCCACAATAAGCCATTTTTCACAAGTTTTTGGGGATAGAAAGAAGCCCGACCAGGAATGGACAAAATCTCACCTATGCACCAGCAATTTATGGAACCGGAGCAAACTAAAGGCATCAAATTTAGCACTAATTTTTGGCAAAAAGGCAACCAGCATAAATCCAAGGGAAATGAAGCACCTTTGGCGATGGCAAAAGCCACGTGCGATTCTGGGCCGCCAACATACAAAACCCAATTAAAATTTTAATTGAAATTATGATAACAAAATGATGATGACAATGTAATAGACCAAATTGCGATGCAGTCAAATCGTATTGGATTGTGAGTCACTGCACACCTCCGCCACCACGGCTCAGGGCCTCGATTACATCATGTTGTATACAGGATGGACGAAAACAGATGAAATTCGGCCGCAAAAAGCTTCCACAACCAAACAAGGTCTCTTGTTGATTTCATCATCCTTTGCCTTTTTCATCCATGTACGAAGTATTTCTTGCAATTTTTCAACGTTTCCGTGCTGAAGCCGTTTTAATTTCACTCTTTGAGAGGTTCAGACAGTTTTTTTCGTGTCAGTCAGTTCAGTTTTTTCATTTCATCATTTTCAACCTGACAGGTAAAATTCCTCAACGTTCCGAAATCCCAAATCTGTTTTGGTCATGTTCCTTTCTGATTTACATTTCAGTCTCTTTGTGGTTCATCTGTTTTGGAACTTTTTTGCGATGGATTTTCTTCCAAGGGCAAAAATCTTTTCCGACTTTGCCAAAAAATCGTTCATACAAACGCTGACGGTTTTTGGGACACCCAAAAGGGACTGATCCGAGTACACAGTTAACATTGAACGAAAGCTGATTCTTTTCAAAATTCAATTTAACTTTAAATGATAGAATATAATGCCACGTTTTATATTAAAAGTAATTAAGCTGTGATTCGGGCGCTCAAGTGAGAGGGGGTTGGTTCACACGGGGAAAGGTGTGGAACAGAGGGGGCCAAAACTGGATCAAAATAGCTGGAATCAAACAGGGTGGTGGAACAGGACTCATATTCATGTGAAAATATCAATGATTTCACAAATTTTATGGGGTTGAATTTTCTGCAAAGACTGCGCCTTTGCTTGGATCTCCATCAAAGGGGAGATTTGGATTTAAAATTTTTAAAGGCCCGGGAGGTTTGAAATTTGCCCGTATGTCCCGCTAGATTGCAGCACGAGGAACATAATGGACGCTCTCCAATGAGCACAAACAACGATCGAGGAGTACAGTCACAATAACTCCGGAAAAAACGCAAACTGGTTCAAATTTTTCGTGGGAGAGCTGAGGACTTTCTCCTTCGAAAGGCCATCCATTTCCCCTTGGGAGAAGTGCTCCGGAATGGCGTTAATCCGAGGTTGCAAGAAAATTTTTAGCATTGAAGTAAATGGAGAAAAATTTCCCGCAATCTCGCATTAGCGCTATTCCGGAGCATATCTCCCCGGGGTTCGTGTTTGAGAGATCTCTCACCCCGGGGTGAAGTGCTCCGAAATAGCGCCAAGCCGGAAAATTTTAAAAATGCAGGAAAATTGTCTCCAAATGCTTCAAAAACCTGCAAACTCGTATTAACGCTCCGGAGTACTTCTCACCGGGGTGAGATTTTAAAAAATATCTTTATGCATTCCAAAGATAAAAAAAGAACCACAGCTTACCAAACATTCGGAAGTCCTCCGAAAGCGGCATCCACGATGAGCGAAGCCAGTGAATCCTTTCAAGTCGTCCAAATTCTTGATATTCCTCCCAACGTATCAGAAGACCGAACCCGAGTCATTCTCAGTGCCAGTGACACCATCCAAATGGTTGAGGTTGAGACAATTGAATTTTGAAGTGCAAGACGCGCCACCTCGCAGAGGAAACAAAACAACGCAGGTACTATTGTTGAAAGTGTGAACTATATCGATATACGTACAGTGAGAGCGAACGTAACGGAGGCCACGCGAAGGCCGATTTCACAGTCAATTCTAGGCAAGGTACAACAAGTTTTGCGTACCCCTTTCACCGAAGTCTTCTAGGTCTCGGCCGCTTTCCTACTCCTGGGCCGACCGACCTTGCCCTTTCGTCCGGCCCCGGTCGTGGCACCGCCGACAACTCCAGCCCCTATCGCCCCCAACTTCCCCAACAACTTCGCAGAGTCTTGTTCACAGACCAGGTTTCCAGCGATTATCGTGTATTTGTCACCTTTACTGAACTGTATTCGACACTTTGAACAGACGAAGCACTGGAGGTGATACACTTGTCCGTTTCCGACCTTCATGACAAGTTCAGAGGCCGGGATGGTCATTTGGCACGCTGCGCATTCGCCTGACATTCCAAACATTCTGAAAAGAGACGAAGAAAATAAAACAGGTTTAGGTCAAAAAAAGGTTTCGACGACAATGAGCTTTGATTGGCAACTGCGATTATTCTATAAGTCAACGAAGAATGTGTTAAAAACCTGCATAGGTACATAAAAACAGATTAAGCTTTATTTGCTGTTATTAAATTATATTTTATACAGGGTGGTCCCAAATTGCTGGGAACAATTTCGCCAGTGGATTCCTGAGATGGTTTCCGGCTGCAAATGTCATGTTTTTAAGCATGACCGATCAGGAAAACTTTTTAATCCTCGCCCAATTAAGCTCTGGAGTAATTCCAACAAAGGGTCGAGCAAATCAAGCACGATTGAACATGTGTAACCGAATTGGAGAAATCTTCATAGAAAAAAAAACCAACGTGAACCGGGGCATGGAAAATCCGGATATACGAAAGTTGGCCGCCGTGAGAAAGCTTCGCCCATCATGCCAAGCTCATGAAGGCGCCTGGACTGACCACATGAAGCTACTCGTCGGATATATCTTACGTGTGCAATGTGCAGGGCGTTCACAAAATTTGTCCTTCCGAGCTGCATTGCCAACTGGTTTTCACAGCGCCCACGCAGACTCGCAGAAAAGCCTTTTCCAGCTTGTGTCCACTCCAAAAAAATCAGCAGCCAGACTTGTCTGCTAAATTTTTCAGCAAAACAGAAACACGAGTGCCAAAGGACGAAGAACAAATTCACCAACCACCACTGCCACCACCAATAGAAAGTTGAACCGAGTGACGTCACATAAATTCTGCGCTCAATGATGAGAATTTTAATTAACAGTGGTATCCATTCTTCACTGCGCTGGAAAGCACAGAAATAAAATTTTCACAAGACAGATCCCCCACTAAACTGGCTATATTTGGTTGAAATTGAGTGTGAGTGACTGACAATGGGAAATATGGCCGACAAACTTGCCCAACGACAGCCTAGAACGGTCGAAGCGGAAGTCGGAATTGCGCCAAAACAGTTAGTGCCAAAAGCAAGTATCACAGATTGCCGATGATGAGAGCCTGCGACCACGCAAAGTCGCCACCAATCAAAACGCGTGAAAGGCCGACTTGGTTTTCCAAACATAAATTTTTGGTTTGTTTCACATCGAGTTGAGAAACACCCAGTAAGTGTAACGACTGCGGCTTGCAACCAAGAGCTATAATGAGCAAAGGTCCTCACACCATCAGTTGATGAGCTCAGTGCAAGCAAGGCACTCTGACTCACCGATATTGTAATCAAGCTACCTGAACAAATAATCACGCCCCGGCGCCACCTACACCAGAGTGACGGCGCACAAGAAATTCACCCACACCCCACACCACGAACCCCAAACGCTGATGGCTTTTTGAAGGAGACAAGGCAATCAGTGCCACCTCATTTTGAGGTTATTTCGTTTCTGTTCCGCAAGGGAAACCCCTTTACCAGATTGACACCGAGCAGAAACCTGTGCCCCCACGATCGAGCATCGACCAGGATTTGGCCGAACTTTGCATTTGCACTTGCACTTCGAAATGCAGGAATGTTTGCTCACCTGCAGACTTTGCCCCAGGGACGACACCCCCACAATTACAAGTGTACGGTAACCGGAAAGTCATGTGTTCATTTTATGAGGCCTTTTGGAGTCACCACGCCACTGCCTTTTTGTAGTGAACACCGCCAGATTTTTCTTGACAGAGCCACGGCAGATGACAAAGGAAAACCAGCCAGAATCAGCTGTCGCGAGTTCCCACTCAGTCAGAATCGAAATCTGGCAACTACGAAACATTTGGGGGGAGGTCTGTTCTGCCACAGAAAATGAGGACATGCTATTAAGATGGAGAAACTCCCATCCTCTGTGCACAAATTTGACTTTCAAAATCCAGGGAAAACCTCGATTCACGGCCCACACGACTGTGGCACAGCCAGATTCCCTGACCTGCTCACCAATCTCATCTGACAAACATCTTAAAAATAAGTACTACTCTTGGTTCTGTAGCCAATCAGAAGCCAGTATTTGGTCACATAGCCCCGCCCCTTATTGGCATTCCCGATGTACAGGGCGTTCCAGAAATACATGGTGCTTTCTTGCGAACGATTGCGGTTCGCTGTTTGGAATAGGGCCACGCACGTTGATGAGCGTGTGTTTGGGAATCCGGGGAGCGCGTCCTTCCGCAGGGGCCCTCGCCCGGCCGCAGGAACCCCCGCCCTTCAGCGCCAAAGCTGTGTGACGCAATCAAAGGAGCAATCAACGCGATCATCGGGCGTTCAGGACAATCCTTCGGCCTGCGGCTTCCCCGACCGCGCCCTAGCGCTTGCTCTGTGTCCGCGAGAGGCCAACGCCGTGAAACCGCACTGTCAGCACATGACATTTGATCTGTGGGACTCGACAATCAACAGTTCAAACCAGTGAATGCTTGCTCAATCAACCTTGCTTACGAATGCGACCAGGGAGCTGGTGATGCAATTGAATATGGGACGCTCTGTACATAGCGATGTAAAAAAATTTCCAACGGGATTTTGCAAATAGCATGGAGCCATGAGGCGGCATCGGACAAATGAAGGATTACACAGGTGTGATTTCTGTCTCTTGTACTGAGCCCTCAGAAATCTCAGTCAATTGATTGATGTCATTCCGAACGAATGCGAGTTGAAAAACGTATCACTGGGCCAGAACTGAAAAAGGGGATTTGCGTCAGATTAGATGTTGAAAAGCATGGTCACATTTGCAAGGACAGACTGAAAACCTTAGAACTCACATTTTGATCACCAAGCTTGAACTGACCAGATATGACACGACCAATTATGGGTTCCCTGTCTGTAAATATTCGCACTTTTTCTCACAGTCGTTTTGGTGGACCGCTGCGAGAGCGAAGGGCCACATGTTAAATGAGTCGCCATAGAATAAAGGAAAAGAACCATTTTCGATAAAATGTATTAAACGGTTGTATCTCGCGTCCGTTGGTAAAAGATTAAGACTGCCTTCTCTGTTTGTTAAAGACAAGATAACCCCCATCGCAAAGCGAAGCTCAGGTCAGTATACACAAAGCTTCAAGACCAACACTACGCGTGAACTCGTTTGACCTGAGTTGTGTTTTTTGCAGTGCGGAAAATAAGCGCTGTGATACAGGGTCATTCAGATCGAACTCATGTATTAGGGCGGTATTTGTTTCCATGGAGAGTGCAAAGAACGATGGTCTTGCTTATTCCGGCCTCTTCACCCACTCTGCTGGTACTTTGATGTGCGTCCACATGAAAGACAGCTAAAACGGTAGCAGACGTGGCCTACTTCATGGCCGTTTTTCCGACTCTCTTCCGAGAGACATCCTTCACAGAGAATCTTGCACGAAACCTCTGCATAAGGTCCAAAATTGTAGAAACAGCAGGTTGGGGTCTGTCAGCATGGCGCGTAAAAACACCTGGCTCACCATGGCTGCACTCCGGTGATTTTCTCCCATCTCAACACTCTCTTCGTTAGAGTAGCGCACCATCTCAACTAACCAAACAATATCTCAGGAGTCCGCGAGCAATGCACACAGAGCGGTATCAGCGAATCCAGATGACCTTCAAAGAACACATGAATCACCTTCTCGACGTGATTGGAATTGCAAGCATAGAAAGTAAACTCGCCTGACGGACATTATGGGAATCGTCATTTATTTTGCGCAAGTTCAGGAACACCCTGCAGCCTGACCACGACAGCTGAACTGGATTGCTTATCGGCGCGGGTCAAGAGAGTTGACGCGTAGTGTTGGTCTTGAACCTTTCAGTATGGGTTATCCCGCTTGTGCCATTCTGTGGATATATACCTTCCGTTGCCGCCGCCAGTGCTCTGCAAGTGGACTCGCATTCCAAGAGCAAAGTAATTGGACACAATCTGCTGATGGTGGGTATGCATGCACAGAGGCTTTGGCGTCTTTTCCGGCGACAGTTGAATTTCCAATGGCGGATGCAGTGATCTCATTTGTGAGTGTTATTTTGACGTGTCAAATGCCAACGCACACACGCCGACAGAAACGCAGACTGGTCCTTGCATCCCTATTGAAAAACGTGGGGCCCCATCTCCTCAGCACCCACTCATACCGGAGGAGGAACTGTCCGATCGCGAATTCCTTCGGCACGCAGCTCGTGAGATGAATTCAGTTATCCACGGAAAATGTGAGCTTCTTCACATTGCAATGTCAACCGCGGCCAACGGCCTGCTCAGAATCACACCTCACTGCGATTTGTGATCCATACATTGCCATAAAGTCACCGGCATCCAAAGTCAGGTCAAATATTCAGATGCGGGGACAGGCAAGCCTTTGGGTACAGTCGCCATTTGATAATCCAGATGAAAAAAAGCGAATTTCGGGGATGCACCAAAGTTGATGTGTCAAATGTTGCGCAGGCATAGCCTCACGTTTGTCGCACGACGATGATGGTGGCGTCACTTACGCATCAACACAGGAGGGCCAAAATTATGAGAAACAAATATATTTCAACGTTGAAACGCAAAAACGGCAAAACACTTGAAGAAATTTAAAGATTTAGAACAATGAAAACAAAAATAAAACAATAAAACAGAAAAACAAATAAATAAAACAACCAAATCAATTAAATCAACAATCAAAAACATAAAATCGAATGAATTGAGGCAAAACCATCAAAACAAACGAAATAAAACAATGATTTGTGACGTTTTTGACACTATGATGAAGATAAAACAGAAAAACAAATAAAACAAATCTTCCACAACAATTAAATCAACAATCAAAACCATTTAAATCGAATCAATTAAGGCAAAACAATCAAAACAAAACAAATAAAACAGTAATTTGTGTCTTAAAAACCCCATATTCGTTCAGTTGGACCAAAGATGAGGGATCACTGAAACATCGAGCCAATGAACCAGGGTCCACAGATTATGGAATAACAAAAACGTGTTTCGCAATCAACACTTCACACCCTGAACACATACTGCACACTATGGTAATGCGGCACTCACGGTCCGGCCATTTCTTCATTTGCATTTCATACGCGTTTATAAGAAATAAAACGAACATGACAAAAACATTTCAATATTGAAACGCAAAAACGGTCAAACGAATAAAGTAATTTGAAATTTAAATGAACCAAAACAAAAATAAAACAAGAAAACAGATGAAACAATTTTATCAAAACAACCAAAGACATTAAATCGAATCAATCAAGGCAAAACAATCAAAACAAAACAAATAAAACGATTTGTGTCTTAAAAACCCCATTCTCCTTCATTTGAACCAAAGATGATCGATCGTTGAAACATCGAGGCAATAACACGGGTCCACAGATGATGGAATAAAAAGTGTGTTTCGCAATCAACACTTCACATAATTAAAACAAAACATTCGAAAT
>JASGXE010006634.1:0-29504 GCA_030068105.1 Sinentomon sp. SZTP_YWyxl | reverse complement strand
GTTCAGTCAGACTGCTTGAGGTTGGGGCAGGGGCGTTGTTGTCTGCCACCACCACTTGGTGCCTTTGCTTTTGACGGGGGGCATGGGGTGGGCTTGGTGTCAGCATGCAGATAGATAGTAGATCCACATTTGTTTTAAATCAGTGTCCTTTCTGGTCCAGTGTGAAGCTACAATTGCCATGCACTCTCTAGTCTAGTCTATAGTTCAGTTTAGTTTGTCTCTGTCTCTTAGGTAGGTGTCTGTGTGTTTGTTTGCTTTGCATTTTCCGCCTCCCTGATCTGATGCCGACGCTGCTGTTTATTTCATTTCATTTGGTTGGCACACAACAGGCGCAAGGTGTTTGGGGTTGTGTGGGGTGGAGAGGAGGGAGGGTGGTAGGGTAGGTACCTAGATTGTTTGTAATTATTGTGCAAATGTGATGTGAAAGAGGGTAGGGGGAAGTACTTCAGCTGCAGTGGAATGGCATGACACTTCAATTCCTTCTCTCTTCACACTTTGCCTGCCAGGCCTTATATCGCACTTGGGGATGGGGTCGACTGACTAGATCTCTCTCTCTCTCTCTCTCTCTCTCTCTCTCTCTCTCTCTCGCTCTCTCTCCAATTGAAGGGGGGTTCCAATTGAAGGGGGAGGGCAACCCTGCCCAACTCACCAAAGTCTCATGCACTCACCAACTGATTTCGAATTCCCAGCTTGATTTGAATGGTGGGTAAGTACTCCTATATCCCAAGAGTGGGCGTTAACCGCACCAGCTCACATCCTGTTCTGTTAAAATAGCTAGGCGATTTTAATTCCCACTTAATTATGCGTTAAAACAGTGTCTCTTTCCGGTCTACTTTGCTTGCTCTTGCCCTCCTCTCCCCAATGGCAACCCTAAGCATTTCCATCTTCTTCCTTTTATTCGTATACACTTCCCTCCTTCCAGTGTCGTCTCAAGCAAACCAGTTCTAAGACTTACAGTTGGAGATGCATAAAATGATATCAAATCAGGGGTCTCCCTCCTTAACCACCGGCTGCTGGTCCCCCCTAACTCTTTCTCTTTGATTGAGAGATGTCCAGCTGGATGTCTGCTTGAGTGGATAGATGCCCTTTTAAGTTAGGTACCTTAAGGGGACGCACCTGTGTGTTTTTACATATTTTTTTTTTATTTTTCAAAAAGATGGTTGAAATTCGGCACAAGTGAAGAACTTCTCTGTGGGACTCCACGAGTGGTCTGACTTGAAATTTGCACCAAATGGGCTCAAATTTCCGTGATGAGTCCAGTTGGTCCAAAGAAGATTGTGATAGAGGCAAATTTGTGATTTTTCTTCGAAATTGTTTACCAGCTTTCAAAGTGGGCTTGAACGGGTTTGCGCTTGAAATCAACTCGTCTTGTCTCAAATGTTGCTAATGAAACATCTGATCTGACTTGTGACGAGCTTCGGCATGTAATGTTCTGGGAAAATAGCTGCACAACACTTGCGAGAAGGGAAACACTTCAGCTAGCGAGAAAAGTTTAATTTGAGTCCGTATTGCGGTTCGAAATTTCATCAAGTTTTTCTCGGGACAAATTCGGACGAATTCCGTTCAGATATAACGAAGTTGTGGCTGGTGCCGGAAATATTGTACAGAACGTTGGAAAAAAGCTGTCACACATACAGGGGGAATGGGAGATGATGATATCCAACTGCAAAATAACTTACACATATTGGTTTAGATGCGAGAGCTTTAACAGTGTACCTGGTGCTTGACCTCATTGCAATTATTCTTGCTTCGCTTATTGTCCCATCTAAACAAATACCTGTGTGACAGCTTTTTTTTTGCAGCGCACTAAGGCTGCTGTGCTGTTGACCACTTGCATTGGGTGACTTCTCTTTTCTTTTCGCTTTTTTAGATTTCCCTTCCCCTTTAATGGAATCACATAATCTCTGCCACCTCCTCACCTCACCTATCCTCTGTTGTTGATAGTACCAAAAGAGGTGAATATTGGGCTTTCTGCTTTCTTTTGAAAAGCCCATCCTCTCTTCCCTCAATTCCTGCAGTTCTAATTTAGCCGAACACTTTAGTTGTTATCTGTGCTTAAATGTGTATCTTTTATCTCAACGCTCAAAACATGTGGTGGTTGGTTTTGTTTTCAGATTGATAATAATTCCCGTTTGGAGGAATAATTATTGATTATGCCTCTCCTCGCTAAGTTGTCCAGGCTTCTCCAAATTCTTTGCTATTTTTGGCCAGTTTTATACGGCCCGTCATTCTCGACTGCCCAGATGTGAACAATGTGCTTTTTTTGCATATTTTCAATTTAAATTTATTTCAAAAATGCCAAAGTTATCGCAATTTATACAATAAATAACACACCACAACATATTTATTCAATTGATACCATGTGACGGGACATCCCACATTCCACGGCCAGAAAGCTCCACGGCGAGGACGGGAAGCAAAACTGGACAATTCTTATTCAGTGAACTACAAAAACGAGTGTGAAAGAAAGAGGGCACTGTGTTTTCATCCTTGCCTTGTTTGTCAGGTGTGGGTCCGGTAGGGGAAGGGGCAAGATGCTGCCCCCTTCTTTGTGACAGGGCCGAGTGAGATAATGTATATTCTGATGATCCCTGATTGCTTGGCTAAGCTCTTCTCTTCCCGATTTCATCACCCACGTTAGAGGTGGTTCTCTTCTCGCTATGACGGTCGCAAAAACAATGGATGACTCTCTTTAGAGTGGAGAGATTGACTCCAGAAAAGTTGAGAGGTTCGGGGTGCTCAGTCGCATTGAGTTCCTCGAACTTTACCCACTACTCTCAACTTTTCTGGAGTCAATCTCTCCACTTTAAAGAGAGTCATCCATTGTTTTTGCGACCGTCATAGCGAGAAGAGAACCACCTCTAACGTGGGTGATGAAATCGGGAAGAGAAGAGCTTAGCCAAGCAATCAGGGATCATCAGAATATACATTATCTCACTCGGCCCTGTCACAAAGAAGGGGGCAGCATCTTGCCCCTTCCCCTACCGGACCCACACCTGACAAACAAGGCAAGGATGAAAACACAGTGCTCTCTTTCTTTCACACTCGTTTTTGTAGTTCACTGAATAAGAATTGTCCAGTTTTGCTTCCAATGTAAACTGTTTTCATGTAAACATCATTTATATTCCATTTTTATTCCAAAATACAGGCTCGGTTGACATCAGGGTTGACCGTTGTGTAATTGGATTATGCTATTTTCCGAATGAGCTATTGATTTATTAGTTGAAATTACGGTGATCAATAGAGACAGGTTTTCTGTTTGAAGGTGCATGCACACATTCGAGTGTTGTCTGCTGTGATCGTTGTCTCCGTCGGATCGATCCACTGAACGTAGAGGCCGTCTCAAAGCTAGCCCAGAGACCTACAGAGTGATTTTGTGTTGTTTGTTCTCTGTTGAACTCGGTTCCTTATTCTTGAACACAGGACAGAGTGAGATCTCTCCGTGGAACCATTGGAAACTGCAGACAGGTAAGATTTTTTACGATTATTGAATTATGATTATTCTTGAATATTGGTCTGAATTATTGTTTATCTATAGGCCCTATACCTATGTTGTGGACAGAAAATTGGCAATGTGCAGTCACAGAAACAATAATGGCTCCCTGAAGGCGAGTACCGCAATGTATCATGGGAGTCAGTATTGTTTCTGTGACTACATGTCTGGTGTCATGAATGCGCCGTGCCTGGCCATGCTGCAGGCATTCTCTCAGTGGGATGAACAGCCACAAAAACAATATGACTCCCATGATCCAATATGGGTACCTACTTGCATTGAGAGGGAGTCATATTGTTTCTCTGACTGTGCCTACACCAGGTACAGGGTGTCTTATAAATGGGTCTAACTTGAAGACAGGAAAAGTGGTTGACGCATGCGCAGGTGATCGTTGATCGTTCTATTTTTCTCTCATCGCAAACTCAATTGTTGCATCCAATTGAACAAAATGTGCAACAGTGCAAGAAAAGCATTTAATCCTCTTGATCTGGACTGATCTGATTGGCCTGTTTTGTCACGATTCCTTTTTTGAAGCAGGAATGATTGGATTGCATCGACTTTGTTTCATTTCTGTTGGGAATTTTCCTTTTGAGTATTTTGAGCATTTTTTTCGGAGGTACCCACTCCAGCAGATTTGTGTTTCCAACAACTTTGGCCCAGTCATTGCGGCAAGACTTGTCGTTCAATCTTCCAACAATTGTGGTTGCCAGAATATTTTCCAGGTACATTTTCTGTTTTAGCCAAACAAACATCTTCTGATCATCCCTCGCGATGAGCAATCACGAAAGATCGTACCGGATTTTGCAGTTTGCTCCGTTGTAAACTTGCTGCCAAAAGTTCTGGCTGTCGAAGCCTTGATTGCCTCACAGTGCATTAGAGAACAAAAGAACATTGCTTGCGTGATCTGACTGGCAGTTTGAGTCAGGCCCAGTGGCTAGGTATCTTCCAGTTTCAAATTTGAGAGTTGGGATTTTCAAAATTGTGCTGCTTCCCTTTTTCCTTTCCTGCATCCTTCCTTTCTTCCTCTCCTCTCTCTCTCCCTGCTCCCCTCTCATCTCACAGGAGGAATTTGTTCAGAGTGGCCCTTTCCTTTCCTGTCGCTTCAATTCCGCTGAAACTTGCTGCGTTGGCAAATAATAATTTCACTCTGATCTGATCCAGCTCGGTCGGCAAAAGTCGCTCGACTTCGCTGTTGCTGCCGCCTCCGCTGCAAACGATATTCGCTTTTTGTCTTTTCCTTTTTTTGCCGCCTGCTTGCTCGCCTCGCCTGGCCTGGCCTGTGCTCCTTGTTTCCTTCCTTCCGTGCGCATGGAGATGATGCTGATGCTCCTTCAATTTAAGCCAATTTCAGATGCAAATCAGGCAGGCCTTACACTTTCAGATTCGGTTTCGGTCGTTGCTGGTCCTAGAAAACGCAAGTATCATAGCATAGCTGTAGCAGCAGCAGCAGCATCAGCATCAGCAGGAAGGAAGGAACTGCGAATGCTTGAAATAGAATACGAATAGATAGAAGTACCCAACTTTTGTTTGTTTTGCAATTTAAATCTATGCTATGACGCAGCAGGTAGCAAATTTCAGCAATAGAAAATGGGCACCCCCTCATCTCTCTGTCGAGTTCGCCCCAGGCCGTGCGACTTCAGTCCTGCAGGTATAGGTACCCATCGCTGGCTGGTGGTTGATTTGTTCGACCTTATCAATGGTCATAGCGTTGTGATGGTGATGGTTACCCCATCTTAACCTCATCTCTCGTTGTTGTTATGATAATTCCCTGAGTTTTCTCTCCTCTATGTGTATTTGAATTTCCATTTGGTTTTAAGGTTTGGTTTTTTTTTCTTTTATTGAAATGACTTGACACTTCTTGTGGATTGGTTGGCAAAGACGCAACACTCTTTGGGAGCTAAGACGAAGGCGAGGGCGAGGAGTGGAATCATTCAAAGGAGGAGGGATAAATTTGCTGTTTTAACTACCTATTCTTTTAGTATCAATCTCATGCTTCAGTTCAGTTCCATCCAGAGAGAGAGAGAGCTGTTGTCTGTTGCGGTTGAGAAAACAAGAAAATAGACATCGTTGCATTTTTTGGGTTTGACATGAGACAACCCTTATTTTGACGTCACAATGAGACCGTGAACTTTCTATGATATGCCTTATACACAATAGGTACCTAACGGTCACAACAATAATTTCTTTATCTTATCGAAGTGACACGAGTGTCAGTCAGCTGACTGACCAAAAGGGGATAACAGAAACTGTTGTGACTGGCCATGAGTTTTCTGAGGTTGGACTTTGGGAAAACTTTGTTGATTTTCGGAACATATGGATTTACGTCCCAATGGATTCTCCTTTTCACTATTCAGACAATTTCATGCATAATTATTTAAATAGGTACTCAGCTTCAACTCAATGGCCAATTCATGTTGCGGAAATTTCATTTCTATGCACATACTTATTCCTTTCTATTGTATCAAAAGATGATTTTACACGCTATCGTCAAAGTGCGATAAACGCTTGTGCCCCCCTCTGCGCTCCAGTGAGGTCGGGGCTTGGATTCTGATGCCTTCTTTTTTTCATTCGATTCTAGTTTCAATTAAAGAAACTGCAAAAGAGATTCATGCAGATGATTGTTTTCGAAGTATGCTTGGTGGGGGGTGAATGCCAAACAAATCAATTTTTGAATTGTTGAAAGTCGACCGAATATTCCAATTCGACGTATTCCTCATCGCAACTCTAGAGGGTCTCGCTAGTTCTATCCGTCTGTTTGCCGATGATGTGGTTCTTTATTGTCGGGTCGACGGTCCTGAGAGTTGCAAGTCTTTACAAAACGAACTCAATATGATCGAAACTTGGTGTGCTAAATGGAAAATGAACCTAAATGTTGACAAATGTAAATCGCTCGTCTTCTCTCGGCAACGTATACCGACCATCATTAATCAGACAATTTATAGGCTCAATGGTACGGCTCTGGAGTC
The DNA here is from genome assembly GCA_030068105.1 of Sinentomon sp. SZTP_YWyxl. Classification (NCBI taxonomy): domain Eukaryota; kingdom Metazoa; phylum Arthropoda; class Protura; order Sinentomata; family Sinentomidae; genus Sinentomon; species Sinentomon sp. SZTP_YWyxl. Next base: position 23,045 of record JASGXE010006634.1, on the reverse strand, counting down.
TGTCTCTAGCTACAAATATCTCGGGTGTATTTTTTTCCAGTGATCTGCGATGGCAACTGCATATTAATTACACAATTGCTAAAGCTTGTAGGTCACTTGGTTTTCTAATCCGTAACCTAAGACATGCTGCAATTACTGTCAAGTTGAGGGCTTTTAAAACTTTAATTATCCCAATTCTTGAATACGACTGCGCACTTTGGGATCCTTTTTTGGCTGGTGAAATTCACACCTTGGAAAGAGTCCAACGTAGGGCTGCCCGAGCTATAACTGGAATTTACGATCGAAATCATAGCGTGACTGCGCTTCTGCCAAGCCTGCAGCAACGCCGGCAGTGCCATCGTTTGGAACATTTTCGGCAAATTGTTTCCGATGAGGTTCTGCTTACTCTCCCTTCCGTTTACGTGCGTTAGCCAGTTCAAAGGAGAACTGACAACGGTGCTTGTTTTACCCACCCCACGTGTTCTTTAAGTGCGTACCATAACTCTTTTTCCCCCGCACAATTCGCGATTGGAACTCCCTTCCTTCAGACTCTTCCATGATCAAAAATATCTTGTTAGTTCTGGGCTGTTGCCATCGTAAGTTGCTGTCCAATCCTGATTCTTATTTTTGCATTGTGTGTTTTTTGATTTGAGATTGATTCTGAAATTTTGGTGTCGCCAGTTTCCCTTTTTAATCGACATTTTATTTTGTAATGTAGTTGTGATTCTTCTGCCACCTCGCAGTCGCATTGATTGAAAGAGTAAAGAATAAAGAACTCACCCTCAGGTTTAGCTCGATAGCGCCATTTAATTCATCAAACGGATGCATCTTTCAATGCAACAATGGAAGAGGAATAAGCGTTGGTCATACAGCAATGAGATTTTCCCAACACAAATCTATCCATTGAGTTGGCTATTGAGTTGAACCTGATGGTGAGTGGCAATGGGGAACACAGCCAATTGCCTAATAATTTGTTCAGCATATAGAAATGAAATTGTTGTGGCCTGGATTTGAACTAGTGCCTGTCTCTGCCAATGGAATGGGTGTTATTGTGTGTGATCCCATTGTGTTTGAAGTTGAGGAATTGATGAGCGTCGCTAATCGCTCCATCTTCTTTCTCCTATATCGGATTCATTATGTATGTCCTCTTCCTATCGCTTACCTACTTTATTCAGGTATTCCTTGTGACATTAAATGACGCAATTCAATAAAATTATTCTCGAGTACGTATAAAACACTCTGCAAGGCACTTGACGCATACAAGAGGACCTCCCTCCTGCCAACCCCCACCACCTACCAACTCATCGCATTCTCTCTCTCTTTCTCTCGAGTCATTGAGTTTGAGATTGGTTTAATTTCTCCGCTCAAATGATTTCCGACATGGTTTCTCCATTCAGTTATGTACCTACCTATTCACTTTATCTCTTCACCTTTACCTTCTGCATTCCATCATCCTCTTACCCCTTCCCCCATCGGCATCTAACCCTCCGGAATGATGCAATACCTATAGCAATAGATAGAGTTCTATAATGAAATGCGTGCACTTTTTTATCTCCCATCTCTTCTGCATCTGTGGCGGCAGAGGGAAGCAACCCCTGCCCTTCCCTGGGTAATACCCCCAGCCCCTTCAGACAAACTCTGTGATGGTTGATGAGTTCAAAATTAAATTCACTGTCGACCATGGCTTTCTCCTTCCTTTCTTTCATTCTTTTTGCTTTTTATCGGCACTTTATTCTTTTAACAGCAAGCTTCCCACTTAAAAATCTCCGCTTGCGATCTATACTAGAAGTTTTTTCGTGTTGAAAGTTAAGTCCGGTCTCCTGTGCCGTGGAAAGTGGCTAAAAGCTCGAAAGGCAGAGATGTATGCGAGGTGAGTGCTTTCCGATGATGGAAGGCGTTCGAAAATACAGGCTGGTGTAGAACAAAATGCATATTGAAAATTGATCGTGCAATCAAAAACATTTCACTTTGCAAAGTTCATTTTTTCATTGTTCATTCGCATTCGTCCGCACTTGGGCGACACATTTTTAAGCCATTCTAAATGTTGAATATTTTTCTAGAAAGATCACGCAGAATTCATGCAGAGGAAGTCATTCCTCTTTAAAAGCGAAAAACATGTAAAAGCGCACACTGCAGTTTGTTTTGGACCACCCAGTCAGTCGTCAGTTAGTCAGTCAGATTGTCCTCGTTGTCACCTCGGGTGGAGCCGGATGGCAAAAAGCGGAAATAAAATGGAAGAAAAAAAAATCAACTGGAATTCGGGAAAATGTGCAGATTGGAGAAATGCAGGCATTTCGCAAACGGAAACGATTTGCGACGTCTTGACTCCACGAGTATTTTTTATCAAACGTGTTGAAAAAACGGGAGGCTTTTCTGCCAAACAATAAATTATTGTTCAAATTGGAGGGGCCTTTCTCGTCGTCTGTCAAATCATAGCAATCCGCGCACATGCGCTATGATGCGTGTAGCAAACGTGCTGAAAAAATAAGGGGCTTCAGTGTGGCCTTTTTCTATATCTCTCCTTGATTTTATCAAATCATAGCAATCCGCGCACATGCGCTGTGATGTGTGCAGCAAACGTGATTTAGAGTGGCCTTTTTTGATGTCCCCTTGATTTTATCAAATCATGTCAATCCGGGCACATGCGCTGTGATGTGTGCAGCAAACGTGCTGAAAAAATAAGGCGCTTCAGAGTGGCGTTTTTCGATGTCCCCTTGATTTTATCAAATCATAGCAATCCGCGCACATATGCGTTATGATGTGTGTAGCAAACGTGTTGAAAAAAACAAGGGGCTTTAGAGCGGCATCTTTCGAAGTCCCCTTGATTTTATCAAATCATAGCAATCCGCGCACATGCGTTATGATGTGTGTAGCAAACGTGTTGAAAAACAAGGGGCTTCAGATTGGTCTTTTTCGATGTCCCCTTGATTTTATCAAATTACAGAAATCCGCGCACATGCGTTATGATTTAATGATGGAAGGCGGTGCTTACTCATCAAATTTGAAATGCCCTCTGCAGCCATAAAAACCATTCGATGCGTTATGATGTGTGTAGCAAAGGCGTTGAAAAAACAAGGGGCTTCAGATTGGTCTTTTTCGATGTCCCCTTGATTTTATCAAATAGCAATCCGCGCACATGCGTTATGATGTGTGTAGCAAACGTGTTGAAAAAACAAGGGGCTTCAGATTGGTCTTTTTCGATGTCCCCTTGATTTTATCAAATCATAGCAATCCGCGCACATGCGTTATGATGTGTGTAGCAAACGTGTTGAAAAAACAAGGGGCTTCAGATTGGTCTTTTTCGATGTCCCCTTGATTTTATCAAATCATAGCAATCCGCGCACATGCGTCATGATGTGTGTAGCAAACGTGTTGAAAAAACAAGGGGCTTCAGATTGGTCTTTTTCGATGTCCCCTTGATTTTATCAAATCATAGCAATCCGCGCACATGCGTTATGATGTGTGTAGCAAACGTGTTGAAAAAACAAGGGGCTTCAGATTGGTCTTTTTCAATGTCCCCTTGATTTTATCAAATCATAGCAATCCGCGCTCATGCGTTATGATGTGTGTAGCAAACGTTTTGAAAAAACAAGGGGCTTCAGATTGGTCTTTTTCGATGTCCCCTTGATTTTATCAAATCATAGCAATCCGCCTCTTGATTTTATCAAATCACAGATTATCCACCCGAGGCAGCACGGCTTCAGAAAGGGTCTTTCATGCACAACTCAGTTGCTGGAGTTTACTTATGACGTTGGCCATTTGCTTGAAAAAAAAAAGGCTACGGTCCACGCGATATTTATTGATTTCTCTAAAGCTTTTGACACAATCCCGCATTCATTGCTCCTGCTCAAACTATCTAAAATTGGTATCCCTCTGGACTTGCTCTCACTTCTGGAACATTTTCTGATTGGACGAACATTTCGAGTTTCGGTGAATGGTGCTGCTCGCTCTGATCCAGTTTTTGTCCACTCCGGTGTCCCCCAAGGAAGTGTCCTTGGTCCCCTCTTATTCCTTATTTATATTAACGATTTGCTGCCTCTTTTATCGTCCACATCCAGATTGTTCGCTGATGACCTGGTCATTTATGCACAAGTTACAGATTATGTACATCACGTGGCTCTCCAGCAGGACCTCCTTGTTCTCGAGAATTGGTGTGACAAATGGGGTATGGGCGTTAACCCTGATAAATCCTGTTGGGTTTCCTTTGCGAGGCACTCGCGCTCCCCCATTGCTGATTTCCGTTATACTGTTAGTAGCAAAATTCTCCAAAAGGTTACTGAGTTTAAATATCTCGGTGTTTATCTTTCCGATGACCTTTCATGGGATTGTCACATCAAGTACATTTGCGGTCGAGCCCGTAAAGTTCTTGGGTTCTTACAGCGCAATCTGTGTCTTGCCGATCGTGATGCGAGGTTGCGTGCTTTTACCACTCTCGTTCGCCCCATATTAGAATATGCCTGCGAAGTGTGGGATCCATACCTCACATCCCACATTTGCCTCCTCGAAAAAGTACAGCGTCGCGCTGCGAGGTTTATTTGTAATAATTTCTCTCGGAATATAAGCGTTTCGCAATTGCTTGAAACGCTTTCGCTTGAAACTCTTGTGTCTTGGCGGCGAAAGAGGCGCTTGGTCTTGTTGCATGATATAATAACCCACAAACTCAATATCTTGCTGCCCACTGAATTCTCTTTTAGAAACACCAAAAGACGAACCGATAACGGTGCATACATCATATCCCCCTGTTTCCGTTTCACGCAGTTTTCCAACAGTTTCTTTCCACGTACCATAAGAGAGTGGAATGCACTTGCTCCGAGCCACTCTCTCGTTGTCAGTTATCTGCAGAGAGCAGCCTAGTATCATATCCCGATTTACCCGCTCCAATCGGTCGAGTTTTCCATCATCACTGGCCTTTGCTGTTTGCCCTTTGCTTTTTCATTGTTGTTTTTTTTGTTTGTTATTTTTGTTGAATGTTTTTATCCTCTGACGCTTCACTATGTTGTGAACAGTACAATAAAATAAATAAATAAATAAATAAATAGCAATCCGCGCACATGCGATGATGTGTGTAGCAAACGTGTTGAAAAAACAAGGGGCTTCAGATTGGTCTTTTTCGATGTCCCCTTGATTTTATCAAATCATAGCAATCCGCGCACATGCGTTATGATGTGTGTGGCAAACGTGTTGAATAAACAAGGGGCTTCAGATTGGTCTTTTTCGATGTTCCCTTGATTTTATCAAATTACGGCAATCCGCGCACATGCGTTATGATGTGTGTAGCAAACGTTGAAAAAACAGGGGGCTTCAGATTGGCCTTTTTCGATGTCCCCTTGATTTTATCAAATCGTAGCAATCCGCGCACATGCGTTATGATGTGTGTAGCAAACGTGTTGAAAAAACAAGGGGCTTCAGATTGGTCTTTTTCGATGTCCCCTTGATTTTATCAAATCATAGCAATCCGCGCACATGCGTTATGATGTGTGTAGCAAACGTGTTGAAAAAACAAGGGGCTTCAGATTGGTCTTTTTCGATGTCCCCTTGATTTTATCAAATCATAGCAATCCGCGCACATGCGTTATGATGTGTGTAGCAAACGTGTTGAAAAAAAAGGGGCTTCAGATTGGTCTTTTTCGATGTCCCCTTGATTTTATCAAATCATAGCAATCCGCGCACATGCGTTATGATGTGTGTAGCAAACGTTGTGAAAAAACAAGGGGCTTCAGAGTGGTCTTTTTCGATGTCCCCTTGATTTTATCAAATCATAGCAATCCGCGCACATGCGTTATGATGTGTGTAGCAAACGTTTTGAAAAAACAAGGGGCTTCAGAGTGGTCTTTTTCGATGTCCCCTTGATTTTATCAAATCATAGCAATCCGCGCACATGCGTTATGATGTGTGTAGCAAACGTTTTGAAAAAACAAGGGGCTTCAGAGTGGTCTTTTTCGATGTCCCCTTGATTTTATCAAATCATAGCAATCCGCGCACATGCGTTATGATGTGTGTAGCAAACGTTTTGAAAAAACAAGGGGCTTCAGATTGGTCTTTTTCGATGTCCCCTTGATTTTATCAAATCATAGCAATCCGCGCACATGCGTTATGATGTGTGTAGCAAACGTGTTGAAAAAACAAGGGGCTTCAGATTGGTCTTTTTCGATGTCCCCTTGATTTTATCAAATCATAGCAATCCGCGCACATGCGTTATGATGTGTGTAGCAAACGTGTTGAAAAAACAAGGGGCTTCAGATTGGTCTTTTTCGATGTCCCCTTGATTTTATCAAATCATGGCAATCCGCGCACATGCGTTATGATGTGTGTAGCAAACGTGTTGAAAAAACAAGGGGCTTTAGAGCGGCATCTTTCGAAGTCCCCTTGATTTTATCAAATCATAGCAATCCGCGCACATGCGTTATGATGTGTGTAGCAAACGTGTTGAAAAAACAAGGGTCTTCAGATTGGTCTTTTTCGATGTTCCCTTGATTTTATCAAATTACAGCAATCCGCGCACATGCGTTATGATGTGTGCAGCAAAGTATCTTGTTTAAACACATCTTTATCAAGATGTGTTTAAGTATCTTGGTGATATCCTTATACCCTGTTTACATCTGTTTTTTAATTATCATTAAAAAGTTAATGATCATCAAAATCGCAAGTGTAAACGCTTTTTTCCAATTTTTTCGATTAATGACGTTCCGGAACATAATTTAATTTTCAGTTTTTGTCATTAATTTTAGATGTGAACGCCCAAAATTAGGGAACGTCATCAGGAAGATCATTTATTTTAATTATGTTCCGAACATAATTTATTTTAATGACGTTCAAAACGTTTCGTGGTTTTGGGGTCGCTTGAGCACTTTTGAACGTATACAGAGGCGCAAATTCGACAAATCATGCTGCAGAAATGTTGCTGGCCATTCAAGGACACCATATTCCAGAAAAGAAAAAGATGGAACAGCTTCGAATACCCACCAAAAATGAAAGGAATCTTTTATGGAATCTGAAAATTTCATGGTGCGGCTGCGTATCGAACCCGGGTCCTCTGGGTTTGCAGTCGAATGCTCTACCACTGAGCTATACCCCCAAGCTTGAAATTCTGTTCGAAAAGAACGCTCATATTTCACTGCTGCTGTTGCATTGTCACTATTGCATTCAAATATTTCAGGAGAACGGCAAGCGCAATCCGCAGTCTTTTTTAATGATGTTCGGCGAAAATGCAAATGTAAACGGGTCAAAATAAATGATCATTAATCGACAGTTTCGATTAATGAGCTTCCTTTTAATGATCATTAAAAATTCAGATGTAAACACGGTATTAGCCACAATTTGACCCGGAGAAATCACATTTCTTTTACGTGTAACAAGGCCATGAAAACTCTTGCTTATATTAATCGAAACATGTGGTTTTCCTCCCAAGAAGCGAAACTAAAAGCATTCAAGACAATTGTGTTACCTGTGCTTGAGTACGCTTGCGCTGTGTGGGATCCTGAGTCCAAACTCGACACTGCCAAACTTGAAACAATTCAGCGAAGAGCAGCACGTGTGATAACTGGGACTTTTTCTCGTAAAAGTAGTGTTACCAGTTTGCTGAAATGCCTTGAGTTGGGCTCCCTTGCGTCAAGACGTAGGGAGCACCGTCTTAAGCTCTTTTCTGACATACTCACTAACAAAATGAATTTTTCTATGCCTTCTGGCTATTCTATCAAGCCCATCCAACGTAGAAATGACAATGGCCTTTCACTAACTTTTCCAAATTGTAAAACAAATATCTTACTGAATTCATTTTTTCCCAAAACTATCAGAGACTGGAACAGTCTTAAACCCATGTCCCCATTTGTCTCCAGTGTCATGAAATCCCTAGGCGTCGCACATTATCGTTTATGATTCGTGCCTTTTCTTGTGAACGCTCGTTCTTCATTCGTTTTTTTTCTTCATAACTTGACTCAGAATGATTTTCGTCGGTCTGCCACCATTTTCCACTTGTGTCAGTATTTTGTTTTAATAAAAATAAAATAAAATAATAAATAAATTATAAATAGGATCCCTGTGGTCAGGAAGCGTGTTTCCAAACAATTCCCTTGGGTAAACCACAGGCTTAGCGTTCTTTTTCGGAAAAAAACGGCGCGGTCATGCTAAAATGAAGCGCAGTGGGTTGCCACGTGATCGAGGAAGGGATTATTACGTAGATTACTACGTAATAATCCACGTAGATTACTCTGAGTTCTAATCCTTGAAAGCACACTGAAATGCAAGGCAAATCGGTCTGACTCGGAAGCCGTAAATAAATTCACAAGAATCGTTATCTCATCCCAAGGAAGATTTTACTCGCCAATTTTCAACCATCAAGGGCAATTCAACATTCTTGAGGAGGAACATCAAGGGCAATTAACATCTGCATTACATGAAATATAAGGTAAAATTACTTCGGCACAGGGAACAATGAGCAATCATTCAAGTTACATGCATTCGGCGAATTAAAATAAAAAAAGGCGACGGGCAAAAATCAGGGAAGGCAGGACATTCCAACGAGCTCCCAACAACACAATAATATTTTCAGGCATTTGCCCTTTCAAATCGTGATCTCAGTTCTTTCGCGGACAACATCCCTGGGGCAGAATCCACGAGCACATCAGCAACCATGTTCATGAGGTCGCAGAATTCCGTCTGCCACTCACCATGCGTTGATTCAACGTTGTCTACAGAAATATGGGGCACTCAGTTACCATCTCCCCTCGGATTAAGACGTAGCACCTCCCTATCGTAGAGTCCTATGCAGTCAGAAGGTTTACGGTTGCTAGTTGACATCCTTGGCGTAAGATTGTGACATTACCTCACTTGAACCCCGCATGCCAAATTCAAGGTCTTGCAGCGTGACTCCTCCGTGCTTCCCTGATGTAGCGGTTCGTGAACTGCAGGGTGGCGAGCTTCTCAGTTCAGGCACTTCTCTCGTGGCATGTGGCGACAAATGAAGTTGACTGCTCAGATCGTGAAACCCAGAACACGAACGTTGGCTTATGAAAAGATCAAGCAAAACTGCGCCAGTCTAAACTCTTCCCTTTTCGAAAACTTCATATCAAATGCAATGACCAGTGATTTTGGCAAAAAATTTTGGGCGTACATTAGGTCTTTGAAAAAGAATGCCCCCATTTCATCCCTTGCAGATTCGAGTGGCGAAACCCATGTGACTCCCATTTCCATTGCAACTGCGCTGAACTCCTACTTTTCCAGCGTGTTTTCTAATTCCTCTGGAGTCTCGAGTTCAATCGCAGACATTGGCCCGACGAACACAGATAACTCTCCCGTTCTCTCAAGGACCTCCTCAACTCCGGTAAGCGCTCATGCCCCGACTGTTCCGTCCACCCGAGCACTTGTGAGTTCCTTCGGTGTATTCAAGTTGCCTCGATCCATCAAATCCAAAAAAGCTGCAGGCCCCGATGGAATCCCCGGCAGGCTTCTCAAAGAACTCGCACCCTCCCTCTGTGTGGCTCTGGCTGCATTTTTCAATCTGATATTTTTGACTGGGGATATCCCTGATGACTGGAAGCGTGCATTAATAATCCCCATTCCAAAAAAAGGATCTAACCCCCTCAAACCGGAGGGGTACCGACCAATTTCCCTCACCTGCGTCTGCTCGAAGATATTCGAGCGCATACTTTGCGGTATGGTGTGGAATCACCTTCTAGAAATAAAATACCTTCACCCCAATCAGTTTGGATTCTCTAAAAACCGTTCATGCGAATCTCAACTTATACTTTTCGTGGATGATATCGCCAAATCCCTTGACGTAGGAGTATCAGTGCACACTGTTTTCCTTGACCTCAAAAAAGCTTTTGACCTTGTTCCTCATAGCAAACTTGTCAGCAAACTGCTTTCTCTCAATCTCCCTCCTGATATTGTGCGTGTTTTCAATTCATTCCTGACAGGCAGATCACAGCAAGTCCTTGTCGGCAGTTCCTTATCCCCAGTTGCGATGGTAACTTCCGGGGTACCACAAGGAAGCGTTGTTGGCCCATTACTATTTTTAATTTACAAACGACATCACTGTCGGTGTCAATTCGCAAATTAGGCTTTTTGCTGACGATGTCGCCTTGTACAGACCGATCCAGTCAGCCACTGATAGTGCCGCCCTCGCATGCTGACCTTAAATCTGTTAGTAACTGGTGCGAGAGGTGGGATATGCAAATTAATACTGGTAAATCCAAATCAGTGCTTTTTTCATCCAGCAAAAATAACACAACCAGAAGTTATAGTATAATTCAGAGTATCTGGAGTCTGTGTCCAGTTTCAAATATCTCGGGGTGGTGTTTAGTTCAAACCTCAGTTGGAGCGCCCATATCCAGGAAGTGTGTAAAAAAGCTTCCTCCGCAATGGGGTGCATTTATCGCAATCTTCGTCATGCCAAAATGCTGTGGATGTCAAAAAACGAGCCTACATCACTCTCGTCCGACCCATTCTTGAGTATGCTTGCGGGGTTTGGGATTCCACCAAAGTTTCTGATGTTCAGGCCGTAGAAGCTGTACAGCGGCGTGCTGCCCGGGTTGTATCTGGAAAATTTGATAGATTTGTTAGTGTGTCTGCTCTTCTTCGGGACTTGGACCTTGCCTACTCTGACAAGTAGACGCCGAATGCGTCGCCTTCAAATTCTTAGGGATTTTCTAACTGGCCAAATTGATGCTCCTCTGCCGTCCAGTTATGCTTTAAAACCTGTTCAGCGCCGAACGGACATCGGGTTGATCCTGACACCGCCATTTTGTAAAAAGGTAGTTTTTGCGAATTCTTTTTTCCCCCTGACTATCGCAGCTTGGAACAGTCTTCCATCGAGTTCGCTCTTTATTCAGGAAACCCGTCCTCTTCTGTCCTCTCGCAACAGTCAATGACCTTGTTTTGTAAATTTGTCATGATCGTTTTTTTTTTTTAATTGATTTGACCTTTAGTTTTTAACTTGACCAGACTATGCGTAATCGTACTTATAGCGCCAATTCATTGCCGCTATTTTTGTCAAAAAACACTAATGACGTGTGTAGCAAACGTGTTAAAAAACAAGTGGCTTCAGATTGGTCTTTTTCGATGTCCCCTTGATTTTATCAAATCATAGCAATCCGCGCACATGCGCTGTGATGTGTGCAGCAAACGTATTGAAAAAGGGAGCTTCGGGGGGTTGTGTTGTGCGTATGTTTGACCGATGCCAGTGCATTTGTTGGGTGTTTATTTTAAAATAAATGAATAAATAAAGATAAACCCCATGTGATCAACCACATTCGAAGATCTGTGGTCCTTCGTCACATTTTGTTTATGCGTGTGGCTCTTCTCACGTGAGATGCAGTAAATTTCTGTTTCTGCCGTTGTTGATTTTGGTTGTTTTCGACGCTCGCAGGACTCCACAGCTTCCCTCTCGCCTCTTCTTTTCATTCCATCCCCTTCGCTTCGTTTCACTCTCTTTCTAATTGAGTTCCACCAAAAGTTTTGACGGGGCTAATTGAAGTCAGAGATTGCCTGCCTGCCTGCCTTCCTGCCTGACAGTCTACTATGTGTGAGCTTTCCTTGGGAAGTTTTCGACGTTTTACTCTAGGCCATCTACGATATACTTGCGGATTAATCTTCCAAGATCGTTCTCTCTTTCCTTCGGGCCATGCATATTGGCTTGGCTTGGCCTGCGTTTCAACTTTCCCCGTCGCAGCTATAGGTCTACATAAGTTGTCTTGACGTTCGGTCCTCAAAACTTATTTCACCATTAACTATGGTGGCAAATAATCCCTCTTGTGGTGGCAGGCGATGTTGATCGATTGCTTGCGGGTGCATGCTATGTTTCAAGTAAAAAGTTCACTTTCTTACCATTCGATGCTGCTCTCTGTCATTCTTCACTTGGGCCCAAAACAAAAACGGATCGCTGTGTGGCTGAAATGATGCGTCAGTGGGACTTGCGTGCCGCGGTGGGTACGTATAATTGCCCTATTTTATGACTGATTGATAAAGGACACTTTCTCATTGAATAACTGCGCAGAAGAAGATCTCTCGTTTGCAACTTTACCCCAACTTTGGTGCCAACTGGCGACGGAGGTTAACAACTGCGGCGTCTAAAACGGAAGTGGGCAAAGCAGCAGCCACCACCTGCCCTGAGGATAGGAGAGTATAGGACTTCCTGTCGTCGCATATACCTACTCTTGGATATGATACGGTCTCAGCTGTTGCTCTACCCGTGTCCTGCTGTGTGCCCATACGAGTATCTGATATATGTTTATAGGCTTGTCTCATCGCAAGGTCGTTTTCGCTCAACTCTCATCTCTGCTATCGCGATCGCGTCTTCCGTTTGTCTTAAAACTTTTCGAAATGTGCATTCGAAACTTTTCCTATAACGTGCTGGCATATATGCCTGGCCAGATAGGGCCTATGTGGGCCTCGCATAGGTGCTTGCGTAGGCGCATAGGCGACAGCATGGCTTACTTAGGCTGCATGTAGGCAGGCTCGTATTCAGATTCGAACGGAAAGGCTTCAGATAGGTTTAATTTGGTTTATTTTATCAAGACTATCCTTTGGCTGCACCGTACCGGTTGGCCAACTGGTATTGCTTACGCCTACCCACATTATTATTGACATTATTTCAGTTTTATTATTCAATTTGTAAAAGTTTTTGATTGCTTTATTCCTTCCGTCGTCCTCCCTTCCTCCCTTCCTTCCGTACCGATGATAAGACCAGACCAGACCACATCGGTCGGACGTTTTGGGGTAGGGAAGGGTGTTCTCGTTGCGCACGAGTTGCTGCATTGCATCATCCCATATTCCCAAGCCTATAGCTGTTTCGATAGAAGGCCAGGCAATGTTATCTCGAGATTCGAAAACTTTTCGCAAGACCGATGCGCCTGCCTTTTTTTGTCGATAAATTTTCCCAATCAATGCATGGGCACATTTGTTGTTATTGGGTTGGTTCTGGTTCCATTATTTTCCAATCGGACGTGTGGGCGGGGCTGGGCGGGGCGGGGACGAGGAGCAAATTCTGGCTTTAATATTGTCTTTTCTTTTCGTGTTTGAATGATGTTCCAAGAACGACGAGCACCTTCGAAGTTACATCGTCCTTAATCCTTTGTTTGTGCTCTGAGGATGTGAGTAAGTTCGTTTCTTTTGTTCCTTCCTATCTTTCCCTCTTTCATCGCACCTTTCTTTTCCCTCATTTGACTTACCTCACGAATCGCTGGCTTATCGATGTCGCCCCCTCCATGCTCTTCTCACCTTTTGCGCCCGCTCTCTAGGTTATGTCTGAATATTCTTGGAGTTGCTTTTTCGGCCGGCACCCATTTCCCACCCTTCTCTTTCCTCAACGACAACTATCTCCCTCCCTTATCTTCCATCCTCGCTTTAACCCCCTCTTTTTTGGTTGCTTTATGTTTTATTGTCACAGTTCCTTCTCTTCATAATGAGCAAATATGTCAGCTATAGTGCTGCAAGTTCAAAATCTCAAAGAAGCAATGTGGAGTACATGTTATGGAAGCAGGTACATTATACGAATAATGTCTGCAGAATTGCAAAAAATACACGACGAAATGCACAATTTGAAAAAAGGGTGCAAGATTCAATGTGGCACTCGTAAAGGGTAGAAAATGCGAGCATTCACACTCCACCATACCATAAAACCTGTACGGCGTCTACTCTTCGAAAGGCGTTTTAGGAAATTGTCAATGCTTTGTGGGACTTAGACTTTGAGAGACATCGCTTGGACTTAATGGGCTTAATGGACTTATAGACTAAAATTTCAGCCGTTCAAGAGTTGCAATCAGTTCCAGTTCTCCACACAAATTGAAATTTTTCAACATTTTTACGAAATTGCCACAAAGGAACCGAAAAGTCGTGATCCTTGAAATGATCCAATGAAAGATTTTAGTTGAGACGAGCAGCTTGTGTTGGTGTTAGTATCCGAACTGAGCACTTTGACAATGGCCTTTTTTCCATATGCTGCGAAATATCCATACCTACTTTCCGAAATGGCTTACCTACTTTTTCTTGCCTTTTTGCAATTTTCTGCTTTTGATGCGATTAACTTTTGCACCAAAAGATGTCGAAAATTGATTGCGTTTACCACAGAGCCAAAGAAGCACTTTAGCCCCAGAAGTCCCGAATGTTCTTTTCTTGTTCTTTTCTTGATAACCAATTTCAATTTTTTAATTTTTTTATCAGTTCATGAATGCGATTTTTGATTTTTGGTCATCTTTTATCTGATGGCAGGCAGGGTTTGGTAATGCGCTTTATATACTCGGCAATCTTAATTGCCTTTAGGAAGAGGTTGGACCATAGGCATAGCTCATTTAGGAACTCCGCACTTGGAGACCTGGTGAATTTTTCCAGTCTATGACGGAATTACTTTTCCCTGCTTCGGCATTTTGGATTTTGTTTTCGTGTTTTTTGGTTGATAACTTCAGAAGGAAAATACGAGTGCATGGGCAGGCACAGTGGATCTGATCTTTGAGTTGCTGTGGCCGCTTTTGCTTTCGGGGCTTCAGTGACGCTCCAGGCTCTCTTCTCTCTCTCCTATCTCTCTTTTCTCTCTCTTCTCTCTCTCTCTCTCTCTCTCTCTCTCTCTCACTCCTCTCGCTCTGTCTCTCTCTCTCGCTCTCTGTGTCTTCTCTCTCCTCTCATCAGGCCACCGCTTTCCGTATTTGCAAATTAATTGCTTTTTCCCTTCCCTTTTCTTCTTCTTTTCCTCAAAGCTTCTTTTGGTTGGTTTTTTTCCTTCCCTTTGAATTCTTCTTTTTTTTATCCTTAATTATAAATTATAGTCGCAGAGTTGATGCTTCTACTGCTGCTGCTGTTTGCTCGTATACCTACATAGCTCAGCTCTCATCGGAGGCCCTTCTCTCTTTTCTAACTTTTTCTTTTTCTTTTTTTTTCGCTCCGATATTTCATCTGTTAATTTTTTAGGTTGATTAACTACCCCGCTTATTTATAGCATTACCTTCGGCCTTGTGCTCTCGGCTGGTTTTCCTATGGACCAATCTATCTATTACGATATTCGTCTGTCACCGAATTATTTTTATTATTATTTTTATTATTATTGTCAAATACTGTCACAAATGAACTGGTGACAGATCATACACACACATATACACAGAAATCGATACCAGTTATGGCCTTGTCAAAGCATTTAAAACTGTAAAAGGAGAAGAAGAAAGTGCACCAACAAACAATAATCAATTCAGTGAGAACAAAGAGGAAAATACAGTGAGGACAAAGAGGAAAAACAAATCAAGTATGAGGTGCGACGCCGAGGGACTTGCGCGCATGAGAGATGAATTTTGAATTAGTGGGTAGACCATTCCAGTCCCTAATGGTTTTCGGGAAAAAGGAATTGAAAATAACATTAGTCTTAAAAATTGGTGTGGAAACAGCAACACCGTTATCTGTTCTGCGCTGACGGAGCTTAATGACATAACAGTTCGGCAAATCAAAATTTAGTGATTGGGTGAGAATGTCGCAGAACAGATTTAACCTATGCATCTTCCGCCTGGTTGCCAAAGGATCGAGGTTCAAATCACGTAAAAGTTTGGTAACGCTGACATCACGGGAGAAGCGACCTGTTATGATGCGTGCTGCTCTCCTCTGAATCACCTGAAGTTTGGAAATAAGCACCTGACCTGATGGATCCCAGACTGCTGCAGCATATTCAAGGATAGGTAAGACAAGGGACAAATAAGCCTTTAACTTGGCCTCTTGGGAGGAATAACGCATGGTCCTTCCAATGAAAGAGAGTGTGCGATTTGCTTTTAAACAGGTAAAGTTGATGTGGTCTTTCCAGGTCAGGTCGTGGGAAATAAATACGCCAAGGTATTTGAAAAGGTTGACATTTTCGATTGGCTGGTCTTTTATCAGATAAGTTACTTCCCTGCAAACAGATGATGAGCGGTTGCAGAAAGCCATGGATTTCGTTTTTGTTGGGTTAATTCGCATTCCCCAGGCGTCACACCACGATGAAACCTGGTTGAGGTCAGACTGAAGGCGCGAGCTGTCCGCGGGGGAATTCACGACTCTGTAAATTACGACATCGTCCGCAAATAGTCGTATACTAGAAGATAAATTGATGAATATGTCATTAATGTATATCAAAAACAAAAGTGGACCGAGGACACTGCCCTGAGGCACACCTGAAGTGACGGGAGTTTCATGTGAGGTGGATGTGAGAACCGACACCATTTGGGAACGATTGGTTAAAAAACTAGCAGTAAGCTTTAAGGCAAATGGAGGAAATCCCATCGTTTTCATTTTATTCAAGAGTTGACCATGCGGCACCAAATCGAAGGCTTTTTGAAAATCAAGAAAAACGTCATGTGTGCTTTGTCCCCTGTCCATGTTTCTGGCAATTTCGTCAACTAAAAGTATAACCTGCGTCTCACATGACATTTTTTCACGGAAACCAAATTGGTTTGGATGGAGAATTTTGTTGCTATGGAGAAATTTACGAATATAAGATGAAAGGATCTGCTCAAAGATCTTAGAGCAAATGCATGTGAGAGAGATCGGGCGATAACTGTCAGGGCGATTTGTGGGCATGTCTTTCTTTTTTATGGGAATCACAAGAGCTCGTTTCCAGTCCGAGGGCATATCCCCAAGCAGAAAAATTTGGGAAAAGAGAAGAGCCAGAGCTACGCTTAGTGACGGAGCCAGTTCCTTTAGCATGCGACCCGGCAACCCATCCGGTCCCATGGCTTTCTTGGGGTTAATTTTATTCAGAAGCTTAAACACCCCCGGGACTTCGATGGCGGGAATCGTCCAAGGTGCATCGTTCATATCAACAGTGTCGTTGGAAATATGGTCAATGTGACTTTTTGGTGAGAACACACGCGAGAAATATTCATTCAAAATAGCTGCAATACCAGGGGGATCTGAAACCAGTTGTGTTTAGCGGTGGTACTGTACTGCCACCTTTCATGGACTTGACATATTTCCAAAACTTGCGGCTATAGTTGTCTTCAAGGGAACTATTTATAAATGCATAAAACAACTTGGAATTTAAGTCTGCATATTGCATGCGAAGATCTGCATAAGCGTTGCGGTCAGATTGCAGGCCACTGCGTTTGAATTTCGAGTGGGCACGCCTTTTCTTTTGAAAAATCTTGTTTAGCTTAAAGTTAACCCAGGGATATTTGGGGCTTATTTTAACCTTTTTGGTCGGGAGGGAGTCCTTTATATCTAGAAGTGTGCTTTTAATGGTTAGCCAGTTTTCGTTAATGGGGCGACTCATGATAATCAGTTCTGAATGGAACAGTGGGTTTGTCAACAGGATTTGATTTAGCATGGACCAGTCTACAGCAGAGTAGTTAATAAATGTTTTGACAATTCTTTTAGGGTTTTTAGAGAGAGTAAGCGGAAGGGAAAGAAGCTCCATCTCATGATCTGAAATGCCTGGAACGATGGTGACCTTGTGAGCTGGGCAGTCAAAATTAATCATGGCCGCATCTAAAATGGTACGGGCAGAGGGAGTGATACGCGTCGGCTCCTTCACTAATTGCTGGAAACTGAACGTGTTAATTAACTCTTCAATGCATCTGTCATTGTTGTTGAAGGGCATGGGGGCAGTCAGCTTAGAAATGTTGCTCAGAGTGGAAGCAAAATAATTTGGGGAATTAGTATCACCGCAAAGCAGTATTTTGTGACCCAATGAAACATGATTTCTAATAGAATCAAATTCATTTAGGTAGGTACTTACGTATATTGCAGGCTGTTACCAGAAACAGAAATTTATGTATCTGATGTGGCGGACTTATTGATGATTCCTAATGAAATCTATTCAAAACATTTGCTGTGCAGTGTCGCTGTACTTTGTCCACTCCGCAGCAGATGTCGCAGATGATGAAATATGAACTGATGCAGCTGATAACAATGTCACAAGGCGAGGAGGATAATGATTTTCGAGAATGACCTTCGTGAAGTGACGTCCTTCGTGTGAAGTTTTGACTTTTTTTTAAACGAAAATATTGTGCCATTGAGTTCATGCACAATGTGACCTCTGTGGTCCTCCCTAACAAATGCGTTTTTGAACACGCTCAAAGACGGAACACAACACGAAGAAGATAGGCTAGAAAAACAAACGCTGTTTGATCCACTATATGATGGGACTTCTGGACGGTTCACCCTCACCCACCCTTCCACACTTCTGTGCTTCGTCGGTCACCTTCGCAACAGGCAAGACCTTCTTTGAGATGTGTACGAGTTTTGGTCTTTTTCCTTATTTCTCCCCTCTTTTTTCATCCCCTCTCAGCGCTTGGGAGGTGCCAGCCCATGCATCCCAGAATTGCTGTAGTTTTTGATCTTGGACAATTTACGTACTTCCGTTGATTTTTTGTTCGTGTGAAGGAAGGCTTCCTTCCGATTTTCCTCTCCATTCTTTTCTTTTCTTTTCTTTTCGAGATCAGAAAGTGCGCGTTCTTTCTATTTCTATTTTTTTTTCAAAAGCTGGAGAAGTTTTTAATTGGTCCCCGGTGATGATGATGAGGCCAGGCCAGGCTGGGCCCGATTCCCGACAACCTCATGAAGAACTGAAGTGAACTGAGAACTAAGGCCGAGTGAGGCCCTTCTTTTCTTCCTGTGAGGTCTCGATGAATTTGGATTGGAACAGCAATTCACTCTTCCTTCCGTCTTCAGCACAGCACAGTGCAGCCATCTCGGAAGCGCAGGTATTCGCCTTTTAATGGGCTTGTGATGCTGTGTCCTAATAACATAACACAGCGCGGCACTAGACAAGGTGTGTAGTTTATGGAAGTGGTTGTACCTTTTGGCTCCACCCCAGCCGAATTTGGTGCAGGTCGACATGGTTGCATGAATTTTACAGGGCAGCTCAAAAGTGTTTGGTCGAAGCAAGGATTCAAATTAGCTGTTTTTGTAATGTTTTGTGAACTGAAACTTTTTCCAACTCGTAAACATGGATGCCAGCACTTTAATCGGGACTTCCCATGTGCATTTTTGAGTAGGTGTGCACAGGTAGCACAGGTATCACAAAACATGATGACAACAGCAAATTTAAATTTTTCCAAAAGTCAAAGACTTTTAGGCTGCCCATGCATGGGGAGTATTCCTTACAAAGCGAAACATACTCAGGTACTCGTATAATCTGTGTGCTTTTTCGCTTCATTGGCCGACAGGGGTCCTGTTAAACTGGAATTGGAAGTCCCCAAGCCTGATTTTCTTGTCTTAATTCTCTTTTCAGTTTATTTTATTTGTTATTTTTATTTTATTTTATTTTCACTCCTTTTTGGAGGCATCGGTGTGATATTGGAACATTCAATGTGAAAATGCGATTTGATCCCATCATCGCCTAAAAACAAGTCTTAATGCCAATCTAGTAGATACGTTCAACAGGCCAATGCAGAGACCAAAATCAAATTCAAAGATTGCCTTTTACGAGATGCATCCGAAGTGTTCGGGGAACTGTATTCAGCTTATTTTAAAAATGTTATGCTGTAGGGGAGGTGTGCGACCTTCTTCTTGGAGATTGCTTTTTACTTCCGAAAGGTGTTTTGAAGCGAATGAAAATATCGAAACCGACGTCTGTTGTTGGTTAGTGGGCTGAACACAAAAGTGTCCAGACCGACTTTTATGCCCAGGAACCTATCCTACTTCTTTCATCTCCGGTCCGTGATTCAATCTTTGTTCCGAAAAATATGCCCTTTGTTTCAAGCCTACATATCTTGAAACTGGTACATCTGCATAATGACTAGCATCTCCTGCCTTGATCTGAGGCTCACAGGGTCTGACGTTTTTGGACGATTGGGCGATGCATGGCATTTACATGCAGTGGCCTCGTCTATATACCTACGGTTCTTGTGTTATTTTCCGTTGTACTATTTCAAGGTATAGGGATAAGTGGACTGGCATTTCGTGTGCGAGTATGCCAAGCATCGCACCTAAAAGTATGCACCTATAATGTAATGTAATGTAATAATATCCGGAATTACGACACGTTGTAGCAGAAGCAGCATAGCAGAAGGGCAGTCAGTGTTTTTTTCCTGGGTTCCGGGAAATGACATAACGGCCATCTCGGGAATTAATGCAGGCAAAAGGCACAAGGCACAAGCACTAGGCACTGCAGAGGCAGACAGCCATAGCCATTGCCAGTCACCAGTCAGGCACGGCTACTCTGAATTGCATTTTTCTAGGCTCAGCATTCTTTTATGTCAAGTGCAGTCTGAATTAACTTTTTCTCTACCCCTCTCCCCTTCTCTGCTTCTGTTCTTTCTTTCCTTCTTTCAACTGCTGCCGTGCTTATTCGGGGATGGAAGGGGTTGCAGATGTCAGGTGTGCAGCGTTCAGTGTTCATGCTCGTTTTCTGCATCTCTCTCTATCTCTCTTCCCCACCACCCTCCCCCTCTTTTCGCAGGTTCATTTTCAAAATGGATGCCCCCTGTTTTCGCCTGTCACCCCACCTGCGTAAGCTTTACACATAGGGGTAGGTGTTTCTGACGTAAACCCTTCCGTGTGGTGTGCCTCTCGTGTTTTACACTGCCTGGCGGCTCCCATTCGGGGGCAGGCACTCCACTTCATGTCCTGCTCTGACTCTGCAGCAGTTAGGTACCGTACGTACTGACGCTGGCTTCACACATTCTCGTTTTGCCACAGAATTGCATACATATTTTTGCCTCATGTAGGAATACTTTTTTACTGTTTTACGGCCCTACGAGTACGTGCTTGCGAGGACATAATTTCATATTTATCTGTGATATTTGCTTTTTCCTGTCCGTTCGTTTTGCCATTGGGAATTCGCTATTGTTTTTCTTGTCCTCTCTCTCTACCTGTTCGGTGTTGTAATGGGCTGTTTTGCACTTGTTTTTTGAAATGCATACATACATTTTGGTTTTCTGACGTTATTGTCCCTTAACTGCCAAAAGCAATTTCAAAAAAAGAAGTTGAATGTGTTTTGGGGGGATTCGGAGTTCGTGTTGATTTTGGCGGCCTGTGCCGCTTTGTCACCCCATCGTCCCCCTCTTCAGATACCCTCCAACCCTCACAATATCCTGCTTCCATTCCTTCCCCTCCCTCCCTCTCTATTTTTCTCCCCTCTGTGTTTCACCCTGGTTGACAACCCCTCTCCTCTTCATGTTTTCAAATTACGTGATTTAAAATGGTGTGAAAACGAAGCCATATGGAGTGTAGTCGTTTCTCTAGCTTCGTGGCTGACACCGTCCCTCCCGCACTCTAGTCTTGGAGCTACAGCGGCGTCTATCTTGCATGTCTATGGTCATAGTTTGGTGCATCATTTGCAGCACATTATCCCTCTGGTGTGGCTATTTCAAATTTAGCTAATAATGTTATGATGTCCTGTCTGTTTTTTTCTCTGCATGTGGGACATCATAATGAAAATGTTGCGAAGAGCATATATCTCTCCAACGAACGGCGCCGAGATTAGCTCCGAGGTGATGCTTCCTCGGTTCTTTTCACCGTTTCTCAGTTCAACAGTCCAGCGGCGGAGAGAAGGGTCAGGTGGAAAACAACTTCGGTGAGAAAAGCTAGCTTGGATTTCAAATTTGGTCGCATTGAATGAGAAGGGTCATCAATGAAAGTCAAGAAAACCTTGTCATGTTCTTGCGGAATTAACACCGGATTATCTTCTCTCCGCTGCTGGGGTTTGAAAGAGTTACAAGTCAAAACAATTGCGACTCTTGCAGAATGCGTTTGCCCTTTTTTATTCAGTCTTTGGAGCTGCCTTTTTTCTGCATCCTTTTTCCATTTGCGAATCCAACAAGAGCATGCAGTTTGTTACCTGGTCGTCCCATCTATACATTTTTTTGCTGTTTCTAATTTATCAGCTTTTCTCTCTCCCCTTCCCAGCTGAGCTGCAGCACACAGTTCTGACCCCACCCCACCCCACCCGAACGAACGAACTGCACAACAGAACAGAAAGAGACGCTGAAATTGATCCACTTTTAAATTCCGATCATGCTTTACCATCCCTACGAGTGTGTATTCAAGCGAAGGATTACGCGACCACTTGGGAATTGTTTCGAATTTGGTTCGGTTCGGTTCGGTTTGCTTGTCTGGTTGGTTTGACCGACAGGCGGAGGGGACTGGGGAACGGAGCGGATAGCATGTCGAAAAAGATAAATTGAACCGCAAATCGTGGACTTGTGAAGCTTGATAAGAGCATGTATAGGCCAACGTTCGTATATCTCTTACCAAAATTGAGAATTTCCAGCGTCTAAACTTTGACTTGACTTCGGCGTACGATTTGAAAGCAACCACCCACCACGCATATCTTGGTGTCGTATCTCTTTGATGCATCTTATCTCATTCGCAGATATTCGTATATCCGTAGATGATGCAGCAGATGCACGAACATGTTCAGCAGATGCATGTTTTAAAGATTGCATTCGCCCTGTCCGCTGCATCTGCTTCTCCTGCATATACCCAGCACAGGACCATATTCGTTCTGAAAATTCGCTGAAGGCGCAGGCGCAGGCGCAGGCACAGGGGTGTCAATTGTGCAACGTTGCCATTTTTATATCATAACTGATACTGCGATTTTGTTCGGTGTCAACAGCAATATGTATATGTTGACAAAGCCATCGGACAAAGCCATCGGTCCTTCATTGTCGTCTGGAATCACTCGGTGCTCGTGTAATAGGTCCTCTCGGCGCATATTTGACTTGCCTGATTGTGCAACAGTGAAAGGACACATTTGAAGTGTTTAAAACACAAAGGCCATGTTTGGATCCACACACCAATGCCATTGCTCTGTCGAAGGTAGCAATCACTGAAGAGTTCGGGTCATTCACATTCTCTTACAGTTAGGGAACATACCTACTCGTAGATCTCCACCAGAAGATCTGAGATTTTTGTCTCGGGACTCCAA
This sequence comes from Sinentomon sp. SZTP_YWyxl, assembly GCA_030068105.1. Lineage (NCBI taxonomy): Eukaryota > Metazoa > Arthropoda > Protura > Sinentomata > Sinentomidae > Sinentomon > Sinentomon sp. SZTP_YWyxl. Next base: position 250 of record JASGXE010006634.1, on the reverse strand, counting down.
AATTTCTTACTGCCCTAATTGCCTTTACTGTGAAAAGAATTTGCGTAATTTTCTTTTGGGGCAGCATTTTCGTAAACCATGCAGGCTTTGGAGTAGACGCAAAGCTGAGTCTTCATTATTGCTGCCTATACACACAATATTCCATGGTCTCAATTGCGATGCTTGAAAACGCTTCCCACAATTTATTCCCTTTATTTGGATGGGTTGTCCCTTGCGAAGACAAGGCAAACAAATCATGCCTCGAAGAAAG